>PVIW01002032.1:0-57818 GCA_004026585.1 Noctilio leporinus | reverse complement strand
GATGGTTCTTTGAAAAGATAAGATTGTGAAACCTTTAACCAAATTCATCAAGAAAACAAAGAGAGGGCTCAAATAAATAAAATCAGAAATGAAAGAGGAGAAATAAAAACTGACATCAAAGAAATACAAAGGATTGTAATAAAATATTATGAATAACTATATGCAACAAACTGGACAAAATGGATAAATTCCTAGAAACAAAATCTTCCAAAAGTAAATCAGGAAGAATCAAAGAATCTAAATAGGCAGATTTCACCTAGTGAAATGGAAGCAATAATCAAAAAACTCCCATCAAAGGCCCTGGACCAGGTGACTTCGTAGGTGAATTTTACCAAACATTCCAAGAACAACTAGCACTTCTCCTTCTCAAACTATTTCAAAAAATTCAGGAGGGAAAGTTCCCAAGATCATTTTATGAGGCAGTATCCTAATTCCAAAATCAAATAGCCTACAAAAAAAATAATTATAGGCCCATATCCCTGATGATCATAGATGCTGAAATTCTCAACAAAATATTAGCAAACCAAATACAGCAATAAATCAAAAAGGTCATATACCATGATCAAGTGCGATTTATTTCAGGAATACAAAGTTGGTACAACATTTGCAAATCAATAAATGTGATTTTCACCACATAAATAAAATGAAAGAACATACCCAAACATAATAAAGGTTGTATATGACAAACCCACTGCCAGCATCATACTAAAAGGGCAAAAAATACAAGCATTCCCCTTAAGATTGGCAACAAAACAGGGATGCCCACTTTTGTCTGACTTATTCAGCATAGCACTGGACCATAGCATCTAAGCCACAGCAATCGGATAAGAAGTAAAGGTCATCCAAATCGGAAAAGAAGAAGTGAAATTGTCAGTATTTGAAGATGACATGATACTGTGCATAGAGAACCCCAGAGATTCAACCAAGAAGCTTCTAGAACTGATAAATGAATTCAGCAAAGTAGCAAAATATAAAATTAGTATCCAGAAATCAGTTGCATTTTTATAGGCCAATAATGAACTAACAGAAAAGGAACTTAAGAAAATAATCTGATTCATAATTGCTTCAAAAGAATAAAATACCTAGGAATAAACCTAACCAAGGATTTAAAAGACCTGTACTCAGAAAATTGTAGAATACTGAGGAAAGAAATTGAAAAAGAAACAAATAAGTGGAAGCATTCAACACGTTTTTCAATAGGAAGAATTAACATCATTAAAATGTCCATACTACCCAAAACAATCTGCAGATCCAATGTACTTCTTACGGAGGTAACAATGGTATATGTAGCAGAACTAGAACAAATATTCCAAAAATTCACATAGAACCCCAAAATATCCCAAAAAGCCACAGAAATCTTGAGAAAGAAGAACAAAGTTGGAGGAATCGTGCTACCTGATACCACAAAGCCATAGTAATCAATACAGCATGGACTAGCATTAAAACAGATATATGGATAAATGGAATGAAATAGAGAGCCCAGAAAAAACCCCACACCTTTATAGCCAATTTATATTTGATGAAAGAGACAATAACATACAACAGGGTAAAGATAATCTATTCAATAAATGGTGTCAGGAATATTGGGCAAATATATGCAAAAAATGAAACTAGACCACCCTCTTACACCATACACAAGAATAAATTCAAAATGGATTAGTCTTAAATGTTAGCCTCAAAACCATATACATTCTAGAATAATACATAGGCAGTAAAATCTCAGACATTTCTGATGGCAATATTCTTTCTGATACACCTCCTTGAACAAAGGAAGCAAAAGAAAAAATAAACAAATAGGACTACATCAAACTAAAAATTTGTTGCACAGCAAAGAAAATAAACCATCAACAAAATGAAAATACAGCCCACTGAAGGGGAGAATGTATTTGCTAATGATACAGCTAATAAGGGGTTAACATCCAAAATTTATGAAGAACTTATAAAACTCAAGACCAAACAAACAAACAAATAAAAAATAATAATTCAATTTAAAAAATGGTCAAGGACCTGAATAGACACTTCTCCAAAGAAGATACACAGATGGCCAACATACCTATGGAAATACACCCAATGTCACTAATCATCAGAGAAATGCAAATTAAAGCCACAATGAGATATTGCTTCACACCTGTCAGAATGAGTATCAAAATAAATCAAGTAAAGAACAAGGGTTGGTGAGGATGTGGAGAATGGGTAATCCTTTTGCATTGTTGGTGGGAATGCAGATTGCTGCAGCCACTGTGGAAAGCAGTATGGAGTTACCTCAAAATTTTTTAATTGGCACTGCCTTATGACCCAGCAATTCCACCTCTGGGAGTTCACCTGAAGAAATCTGAAACACTAATTTCAGAGGACATATGCACCTCTATGTTCATTGCAGCATTATTTACAATAGCGAAAATTTGGAAGCAGCACAAGTGTTCGTCAGTAGATGAGCAGATAAAAAAGCTATGGTACATTTACACAATGTACTAATCAGCTGTAATAAAGAAGGAAATCTCACCCTTTGTGAGAGCATAGATGGACCTGGAGAGCATTGTGCTAAGTGAAATAAATCAGTCATAGAAAGACAAGTACATATGATTTAACTCATATGTGGAATCTAATGAACAAAATGAACTGACCAGCAAAATCATGACAGACTCTTAAATAGAGAACAGGCTGACAGTTGTTGGGTTGGGGGCAGTGTGCTGTGGAAAGTAGTGGAGGAATTGAGAACAAAAAAAGATAAAGAAAAACTCATGTACACAGGCAACAGTGTGTTGATTGTCATGGGGAGGAGGGGTAAAGGGAGGTGGAGGAGAGTATGGGGGGCCAAATAGTGAGTGACCTAGACTTGATTGGGAGCGATGCACACATAATACAGTGCACAGATGATGTGTTGTAGAAGTGTGCACATAAAACTTGAGTAATTTTGTTAACCAGTGTCACCCCCAACAAGTTCAAAAGGGGGTGGGGAGAGAAGGTGAGAAGCTACATCAACAAGGGTATAGTCTTACTTTAGCAAGTAGGACAATGAAGACCTTCATCCTGAGTGACCCTTGTGTTTCTTTACTGGAGTCTTAGACAAAGTACTCAGGTGGCTCTTTCAAAGTTATTGCTAGATAGAGACACACATGTGATGGGAAAAAAGAGAACCTTTTTGCCTTTTGGCACAGTTCAACAATTCTACATATATACAACTACAAAAAGACAAAAACCTCTCATTTTCTCAAACCACTCTCACATCCCCAATCAGAAACAAATGGAAGGGAAGATTAACAAAGTTTCAGTGACGTGACATCTGGTTCTTCATAAGCAAATTTTGAAGCACATGGAAATATAACATTAATTCACCTCCCAACATTCTGTATTGTATTATGATAGATATTCAGAAAAGTTTGCCTCACATACCTTTTAAAAATACTATAAAGTCAGTGATTATTCTTTGACCCATACTTTGGGGCTTACAGGCAAATGCAGTTTATTCAAAGTTGTTTTTAAGTGGTGCCATCAGGTGATTTGAATGTTCTCTCCACCCTCCTGGCCCTGTCCAGTAGAAATGTTTGTGGTAATGGAAATATTCTATATGAATCCTCCCTACCACAGTTGTCACCAGTCATGTGTAGCTATAGAGCATTTGGAAGGTGTCTAATGAGGCTGATGAATGAAATTTTTAATTTGAAATTTCATTTCAAATAGTTTCCTGTAGCTAATGGTTACCACTTTAAACAGTGTAGTTCATGCATGTTTTTCCTTCTGCCAGGAGTGCTGTATTTCTGGCTCATCCATTTGTGACACTCTACAAATGAATGAATGAAATACATCACAGTTAGACACTATGTATAGCTAACACAGATCAATAAAAACATTTAATGCTCACAGTATAGTACACTTAGTTTCACTGTGTTATCAAATAATTTTGTACAATATTCTAAGAGTTTTGTGTATTAGAGCATTCTTTTTATTTTTTGTGACTTTGGGTGATTCATGAGCAGGTGTTTACTTTGGATTGAAGAAGAGTTATTGGATTTTTTCCAAACCACATTCCAGCTTTCACTGATCCTGCTTTCAAGTTCAAAGGCTAAATTCACATCTGTTATTATGAAGCTGATTTAATTACAGATCCAGGCAAGTAGAATAAACTGACATATTCTACTAGGGAATGAGGCTTTTTATAAGCAAACTCTTCTGAAAGCAGGAAAAGAAAAGCCAAAGCAATGGAAGTTTACTTTGCAAATACACCGCACAAATGGCCCTTTCAGAGTCAGCTTTGGAGCAGCATGAAAGGTGTGACTGGAACAGCAGCGTGTGTGTGTGTGTGTGTGTGTGTGTGTGTGTGTGTGTGTGTGTGTAGCTCATGAAAGGGCCAAAGTGTGCGGGTTCTCTAAGAAACCCTTTCACATGGACCCCAGTTTGCCCCAAGCACCAGGGCAGCATTTATAACGTTGCCATGGGCCACCTTTTTACCAGTTTCCAGCCCAGCTATAAAAGGAATTTTACATATATTAGTGTTCTGCCACTTTTCTTTGTTCCCTCTGCCCCATTCCCCAGTTTTAAACAGCCATCTCTTTCATACCAAATACAGGTTTATTACCTTAAATCTGGGGCACTCTACTGATTTTTAAAGTGTGGAAAGGGGAACCTTACTTTGGAACATGAGCTAAGATATACATTAATACTCTGGATAGTCCCTTAACAATAGTTAAAATCCCTTTCATATGAACATCAGTTGACTGGCAAACTAGGGGGAACTTGGGGAGAGTCACCCTTCTGACAAATGAAAAGTTGGATAAGGTTGAAGCCTCAGAAGTAGCTTGAGTTGGAAGGGGCCAAGGCCACCCATCTTTTTACAGGTGAGAAGACAAAGTCTTAGAGAAGGAAGAGACTTGCCCAAAGTCACACTATGACCCAGTGACAATACTGGAAGCAGAACCCCAAACCCCAGCCTCTTGGGAAGGTCAGCTTTCCATGGCCAGTGTTTCTTCTCTCTCTCTCTCTCTCTCTCTCTCTCTCTCTCTCTCTCTCTCTCTCTCTCTCTCTCTCTGTTTTGTTTTGTTTTGTTTTCTCATTTTTTTCCCCACCAAAAACCCCAATGGCAGAGGTGGGTGAATATACTTCCCTCCTTGGGTCACAGAAGACCCTGACCCCTCCAAACAACATCACATTGGAGCTTAGAATGTTTTCTTAAGAATGTAATAATTTACATTCTATTCTGCGATATACCCATATAAAATGTGTTCATATATATAAAATAGTATTTGAAAGTATTTATCAACTTAAATTAATTTTTTTCACAAAACATATTCCAGTGGGATGTATGCTTCAGAAAAATTCTTCTCGAATACTCTTGACATAATTGAACAACCCCCTGAGCATATCTGAGAAGTACAGCCATCCACAAAACTTGGCAGACATTAAGCAGTCAGCTGAAAAACAATATTGCATTATCACTGCCTTTCTTGATAGTGTTTTTTCAAATTAAGTGTAAAAAAATAGTATTTTTGCCAGTGGGATGAATTCATAATATTTGTTTACTGTTATCTCTTGCATAGATAATATTTGTTTACTGTTATCTCTTGCATAGATAATATATCTCTATGCTTCAATGAAGAAGATTGCTTGATTTGTAAACTTGGTAAGATGAAGATGAATTGGGAGAGAAAAGTTAAATTATTAAATGTAATTTGGACTAAGCATAAATATGCTTTATTTATTAAGTTCACTTGGTTTTATCATAAGAATTATAATACTAATCATTAATGTTATAACTATTATATAACTATTCTACGTGGTCATATAATTATATATACTTATTATTAATCACTAATGTATGGTTATTGCTAACTATTACATCCAACCTAAGTGAATTTGAATTATTAAATGCAGTTTGCACTCAGATAAGCAAACATTATGGGTTGCATAAAAGAATGTACAGGTCTAAAAATCTTATTGAAGCTGTCTGCAATCTTTACAAGTAAAATTTTTACTTATGTATTTTTTCAAACTTCCAATTTTCTTTCTATAGTTGAAAAACCAAAGACAAGAAAGGGCATCCTTGGGGGATGAAGAAACATAGAGTATGGCCCCATCTCCAGAGGCTTGCAGTGATGTTATCAGAGATGATGATGGTGATGATGATGATGATAACAACCATGATGATACCCTAAGAGGGAGGAGACACCATTATCTTGAAATGAGCATGTCACTTTCATAGTAGAGACTGTCATGTGACAAAACACAGAAATTTGCTTTCACAAAGCCTAGACAGCCCATTGGACCCAAAAGCTCCAGAATGCAGAGATTCTACTTTTTTGACAGACCCAGTTCCCAGTGTTTCATGCCACACCTGGATCAAGATCCTTACTTGAGAGTAAACCTTTGCTTAATACTTAATACTTGTTTCCAGGGTCTTATTTCTCCTTCACAGAAGAAAATAAGGTTAGAATGGCAGGTGAAGACCACAGGTGGACAGCTTTGGATGCAGCTTGTGTAAATGCCTGCAAATTCATGGCAAAACTGATGACAATAGAAAATGAAATTTTGCTTACACCTAGAAAGTGGTAAACTCAACACAACTCTCAGGAATCCCTCTGAAATCCTCAGTTTACTAAGGCATGTTTTTTACTGAAAGACTATCAGTTGGGATGGAAAATTCAAAAGGAAATTGAAGAGTTAAGAGAAACATGTGGATAATTTTAGACACACAAATCAATTCAATTATCAGGCTCTTATTTGTAATAAACTTTAAGAACCTTTGGTACTAATAAGGTTAGGAGATGATTGTGGCATTTAAAATATTTTTTTAAATCTTCACCTGAGGATATATTTATTGATTATTTTTATTTTATTTAGTTTTTTAAATGTTATTTATTATTTTTAGAGAGAGGGGAAGGGAGGGAGGCAGAGAGGGAGAGAAATATCAATGTATAGTTGCCTTTCACTTGCCTTCAGCTATGGACCTGGCTGGAGGCCTGACTTGCAACCTGGTTATGTGCCTGGCTGAGAATCAAACCATCAACCCTTGGGTTCTCAGGCTGGTGCCTATCCACTGAGCCACGAGTTAGGGCTGTTTATTAATTTTTTAGAGAGAGTGGAAAGGGACAAGGAGAGAGAGAGAAGCATGGATGTGAGAGAGGAACATCGATCAGTTCACCTCCTGGACACCCAGACAGAGATTGACCACAACCTTTTCTTGCATAGAACAACACTCCAGCCAGCTGAGCCACCAGGCCAGGGCAGATTGTGGCATCTTAGAACTAGATTTAAAGTATCAAGAATGAACCAAGACAAAAAAAGAGATTCAAAAGAGAAAGAAGAGGGAAAAGCAACTGAATGTTATGTACTGACTGTATGACTATCATCTAAGGGTGATTTTGTAGCCAATATCATTAATTTTATTTTTATTTGTACTTTCCCATAGAGTTATGCTATTCCAAGAGCATGCTTTTTTTTATTCTTTAAAAGTCTTAATAATGCTTAGTCATTGTGTCTTGACCTCTTTGGCAAACAATGAGCTGTAAAATAAATGATTGATTTTAGTGAGTACTCCCTAGTTATATACTAGAATTCCTTACTCTGTGCTTTATTTCATATGTTACCTACTTGAAATAAACAAAGGGGCATTTGATAGTGTGGGCACAACTTGAAATACCTCATGTTTCCTTGCACATTACATATTCATTTCAACTTGTTAATGACTGTATTTTTTGTGGTATGACTGGAGGTAGGACACTTTTATTAAGGTAACTTACAGTCCAATGTCCATTTGTTTTAAAACACATTGTAATTATTGTTAATTTGTAACTTGCAAGTAAGGAATATTACCAGCCTGACCTACTAAGTGTGATACATTAGCTAAACTGTGAGTATACTGTTTATCCACAGTTTATGATCTAAGGATTCTCCCCAAAGGCCATGAAGATGATTTCTCTAGACTTGACTTGAATTGATTGGAAAATTAGATTTCTGATATTCCACATTCAGGAATCTGAATGTCACTCAATCAGCTCTGACAGGAGAGAGAGAATCCACTACATTTGATGTTGAATATGCAAAATTTGGTCTAATCATTCTTTATCTTGCACATTTCAAAACAAGAGAGCCCTCAATAACACACCTAGGTAGGAGCATGGGTTGTAGCTATGTCACACTAAGAGTAACAGAAAAATTGGGTCTGAAATTTCAGGGATCCTATTTCCATGACATTGAATGATAATTATCCTTCTAATAAGTGTAAAAAGGATTGTAAGTTTCACTAGTCATGTCATTAGCCTGACATGACCAGTGAAAAAACTGGTCTCAGTTATCGGAAAGACAAGGAAACATTTTTTTCCACTCTGCATTTTCAGTCTCATTTGCTTTTAACTTTTAGGGTAAAAAGGGGTCTTGATAATTTAACAGGCAATCACTGCATTTTATGTTATTTTTCTGGACGGAATAGGTGAAAAATTTCCGCAGTGTCTAATAAATTGCTTGTTATGTAAACCAAGTTTTGCCATGCTGGGGTGGGAATCAATATGGTCTACTTGTGTAAACTTTTATGTATATATAGTAATGTTATAGTTGTATTACATGCTCTGATAGCAGAAGATTAACATGTTAAAGGAATTCTCAGGACCTAACCAAACTGGGTGTTATGAACTGAATCATATCCCCCAAAGTTCATGTGTTGAACCCGTAGAGCACAGGTGGCAAACACTAGGCCTGTGGGCCAAATCCAGCCCTTGTTTTATCTGGCCTAGCACCTTCAGGCCAGCACCTTGTTTTGCTTACCTATTAAGGAGTAGTTACACTTATACAGTCCTAAAATTACATTCAGCCCTTTGAAGGCAACCATGAGGCTAATGTGACCCCCAGTGAAAATGAGTGACACCCATTGCCCTAGGGCCTCAGAATGTGACTATTTGGAAATGGGTCCTTTAAAGAAGTGATTAAGTTAAAATGAGGCCCCTTATGGTGGGCCTTAATCCAATCTAACTGTGACCTTATAAGAAGAGAATATCAGGACACACAGAGGGACACCAGGGTTGCCACCTGTAGAAGGACTAATATGTGAAGAGGCAGCAAGAGACGGCTATCTACAAACCAAGGAGAGAGGCCTCAGAGGAAACCAGCCCTGCCTACACCTTGATCTCAGACTTCCAACTTCTAGAACTGTGAGAGAGTAAATTTCTGTTGTTTAAGCAACCTAGTCTGCAGTATTTTGTTATGACAGCCCTAGTAAACTAATGCTCCAGGAATTATGGAACTAGGAAAAGCCTTCTTCAGAAAGGGGTAGTCAGACTAAGAGAATGAAAGGAAAGACCTCAAGAGGGAGGAGACACCATTATCTTGAAATGAAGAGAGAACAGCATGTGTGAAGGTCAAGGGTAAGGAAGATTAGGATGCCTTCCAGGGACTTGAAAGAAGTGTGATGTGGGCATAATGGGCAGATAAGGAGGGCAAAGGAAGGGAGGAGTCACAGACACTTGTCATTTTTGGCTGCCTAACAGCTGGGCAGCCTTTGCACTTTAGGAGGATTCCAAAAAAAAGTGGGAGGAAATTTTGCAGAGCAGATGCCCTCTTTTAGAGCTCCCTGGGAACCCAAACATGGTATTTGCTCATACTCCCCTCTGGGACTCCAACTCAGGAGGAAGGGACATGAAGATCAGGATGCCTATGATGGAACCTAGTGCCTAGAGGTAAAGCATAAAGTGCCAGAAGTACAGCTGTGTGACAAGTGTCCAATGGCAACATGGCAGGTGTCAAGTGGATGGCAGGCATCAAGGTATCAAGATGGTGGGTGCCTGAAGAAGATGAAGTAGGGTGATCAATTAGCCCCCGCCAGCCCAGGATTTTCCTGGTTGTGCAAGTGAAAATATCTCATGATGGGAATTCTCTAAGCCTACAGCAAGTAGGGAAGATGGATCTCCATTAAGTTGGCAGATTGTCCCTGTTGTACAATTTTGGCCGTGCCTTACCTCACTGACCTTGTGTTGTTTTTCCCAAGCCTATTCCCTTAGCCTTTCTCAAAATTCTTAGTTACCTGATAGGTTTCAAAAAAAAATTTTTTTTAAATCCTCTTTTGCTTAAGTTGGCAAGAATTTGTTTTTCATGGCAGCAGCAAAGAATGCTGAGTGCTGAGACTGTGAAGGGCCTTCCTTATAAACCACACTATGGAGTTTCACGGTTTAGTTTGTCCAGAAATCAGGGCAGAGTAGGGGGAGAGAGCAGCACAAGGTTCTGAGCAAAGAATAATGTGATCAGATTTTCACTTAAGGAAGATCACTTTGGCTACAGCATAGAGAATAGATGAAATGAAAACGAGATGGAAGATGGAAGAGTAGAGAGAGAGGAAGCTGTAGGGAAAGATAGGATGTTATGGTAACCAAATAAGCAAGAAAGGATGGTTGCCTAGACCCTCCAGTTGTTAAGGGAACAATGAAAGGTAGCTTGATTGAATTACTGATGAATAACAGATAGCTGAGACCTTCAAGAACATTGACCCTGATCACCAATGTAGAAAAGCAGGCTGAGCATGGCCACCCTCTGGCGCTGAGTAAATGTCTGCAGGGTGGGTGCTCACTTGCTCCTGGCCAGCCGGTGCTGATGCTCTGAAGCTTCCCTCAGCTGCTAGTCATGAATAGAGGAAATATTGCATCTCTTGCCAGAACCACTGAGCCCTTCTTTCGGGTTATAACAGAATCCTGTTAGAACCATATGCCCAAATTCTCCCAGAGGCTCTTACATCTACATCCACGCCCTGTCATATTACTGTTTTCCTTGGTCACCACCAAGGAAATTGCCTACCCAACACCTCTATTTGCCTATTTTATGGGTGTCTGAAACCCACCATGTTTAAAACTAAATGTATTTTCTCTTCCAAACCTGCTTTTCCTCTGTGTTGTTCATGTTAATAAATTGTACCAGCTTTTGCCAAATGGAGGATTAATGCTTCTTCCTTTCTTCCCATTCACTGCCACCTCTATATGTGATCAATTACAGGCCCTGACCATTTATTCAATAAATAATTATTGAGAGCCATCTAGCTTCAGGTGTTTTTTTTTTTTCCTAGGCACTGGGGGCATAGTCTTGAATGAAAAAGACCAAAATCTCTGTTCCTTGTGGATTTTATATCTTAGTAATACCAGCAATTTGGCCCTAACATTTTGTCTGGTGATATAGGCTGTGCTCAATAAACAGCAGCTACCTTACAATATTTAAAATGAAGGAGATGATTGACCCCTTCCTAGATAAAGAACAGCACCACACTTGAAAAACAACCAAGTTTAATCTTAATCCCTGGCCAGGCAACTCAGTTGGTTAGAGCTTCATCCGCATACCCCCAGGTTGTGGGTTTGATCCCCAGTCAGGGCACATACAATAATCAATCAATGAATGCACAGATGGGTGGCACAATAGATAGATCTCTCTCTCTCTCTCTCTTCCCCTTCTCTTTCTAAAATCAATAAATAAAAACATTAAAAAAAAAAAAAAAAAAAGCAGGCCCTGGCTGGTGCTCAATGGATAAGGTGCCTGCCTGCGAACCCAAAGGTCACTGGTTCAATTCCTAGCCAGGGCACATAACCAGGTCTCCAGCCAGGTCTCCAGCCAGGTCCGTAGCTGGAGGCAGGTGAAAGGCAACCATACATTGATGTCTCTCTCCCTTCCCCTCTCTCTGGAAATAATAAAATCTTTTTTTTAAAAAAAAGATAAACAAACAAAAAGAGCAACCAAACTTAAAGAAACTTGAAATTGTTTCCAATAAAACATTTTTTGGAGGGAGTCTGAAATTTGTAGCCTGGAGCCCTAAAGAAATACTGAAAATTGTATATTGAAGTGCAGTGACATGAAGGACTCTACTGTGTTTACTAATTAATTTCACAAATATGTAGTGAACATCTGCATAGAGCTAGGAACTATAGATAGATGTTGTCAAGAACTGTGGGTGATTTTACCCTATTCCCAAGCTAACACAGTTTTAGGAACAATGGTCAAAAGTACTGGGTTAGAAACAAAGGTCTTTATCATTCACAGCACAGCCAGCAGCAGGAACATCATGTTCCCTTCTGTTTCCTTTGCCTCTCAAATCAGGTAGGGCTGCTGCACACCCAAGGGATTTGTGTCACAACTGAGGAGCCATGAACTTAGAAAATCTCAATCTTTTATTGAGATTAAGCCAAAGTGCCCAGCCTTGGCCTCAGAAGGAGACAATCATTAATATACTGGACAGCCATAAACCTGCCTTCTTTATTGGAAAGCGACAACCACCTCAATCTTTCAAAGCTTGTCTCTATACAAACATCCTTGAAAAATAGCTCTATTAGCTAGAGTTCTCCATATAGAACCAAAAGGAAAGAGAGAGGGAGAAAGAGAGAGAGACAGAGACAGAAGTAGAGGGATAGACAGAGAGTTGTAGGGGCTACCAAGTCCAAAACCAAAAAATTGGCAGGGCAGACTAAAGAGCTCAGGAAAAGCTGACAGTGAAGTTCAAGTCCAGAGGCAGCATTCCTTTCTCCTTGGGGAACATCAATCTTTTCTCTGAAGTGCTTCAACTGATTGGATAAGGCCCACCCACAATATGGTGTTTGACAGAAAACTAAGTACCACGAATTAGTCCAATTGGCATTCAATTAACCATCACAATAGTCCAGAACAAAAGCAAGAGAGATTCATAAAGAATTGTCTCCCAACATGTACTTGATGTTAAAAACTCATTAATTACTAGTGTCTTTCGACCCTCAGGCCCTCCTTCCATTTATCTTTAAAATTTAAAACAAGCTTTATTAAACAGTTATAAATTTAATTCCTCATTAATTTTGCATTTCTTAAGCTTTACTCTGAAGCTGGCTCTAGGTGCTTGGGACACTAAGTGTCAGTCCTGCTCTCTAAGGCACTCGCCAGACAAGAGTACCTGAAGGACTCTGAAGAAGGTGTGCACAGGGTGCTGTGGGAACAGATATTGTCGACAGGAGGGGCAAGGGGAGCTGCGGCCTCCCAGCCAGACGTCTCGGGATAGTAATTTTACAGGGTGGCCAAAGGGTGTCGACGATCACACGGAAAACAGGATTCAAAGGCTCACATATTCGCGTAGTGGCTGATGGTTCAGAGCGATTTAGCGTCATTCTTTAGTCATCTTGTTTTCTGGCTGATTTCAAAAGGATTTGTAAGATATTAGCTTCCTTTCCTTCCCACTAGACCACTTCCGCCTTAGGGCCCCTCCGTTCGCGGCCCCGCCTCTCTCCTCTTCGGCCCCGCCTCTCTCCTCTTCGGCCCCGCCCCTCTCCTCTTCGGCCCCGCCCCTATCCCTTTTCGGCTCCGCCCCTGGCGCGGAGGGCTGTGGGAGCGGCTTCCTTGGATCCGCGCTTGGCAACCACCTGGCACCGTGCTCGCCCTGCACAGGGTCTTAGGTTCTCCGTAAGGCCGGGTCGCCCACGCTCCACTCGCGGTCGCCTTGCTTCCCTCACCGCGAGGTAGGAGAAGGGCCTGGGGCAGGGGTGCCTTGAGGGCCAACGCGGGGTCCCACCTTCTCGGGGACTCGGGAACTCGGGGATTTGCTTGCGGGGATCGCGAGCGGCGGGTGGCTGCCGAGCAGCACCACCATCCCTGGCCTTCGGGGACTGTCCTTCGGGGCCCGCCTGTCCGCCCCAAACCGCGGGCGCCCAGGGCCATCAAGTAAGTGATGCCGTCCCAAGTCACAGTCACGCCTGAACCAAGAGGGTCGGCCCCAGTTTAAGAGGACGAGGGGAACAGCACCTTTAATGTCTGTGTCGTGTAAAGGTTGTGAAAAGTGGTCCCAGAAAAGGTGGAATTCGCGAGGCGTGCGAGCACTCGGCAGCTTGTCCTCACTCCCAGAGGTGAAGACAGCAAAGACGGAAATGCTGTTTTCCTAGGATCCCTTCTAGGCCTCGAATCCCATGTCTCCTCTTCCCGATGGATTCCCTGCCCGTGAGCTTTAGGAGGAACGATAGTGGGCGGCTTGAAGGGACACTGCCCAGCGTAGTCCGCAGAGTATAAAATACAAATGCCTTTCACATTCCAAACAAAGGTTTTGCTGGCATTTGATTTCCACCGAGGGGGCATCCTCCTCACATCATTTCAGCGCTGGAGGCTTGTGATGTGCATAGAGTGCAGTTGCTTGGAGAATCCAGCAAACCTGGGTTGTTACTTTTGTTCTGCCACAGTACCTCTGAGCTGTGGGTACTTCGTTTACCGTTCCCACATGAAAGACTTTCCACATCTTTTATGTTTGTATGTTCACTAGATAAAACCTTTTCAATCTGACCGCAACCCAGCAGAATGGATGGGGCTCTGGTTCTAAAAATTACTGTTTTTATGATGTATGTGCAAGCCAAACTGCCTTAAATGGGCCTCATAGTCAATCAGCTCTTGTTCAGCACAATAGTCCTCAAAATATGGTCCCTGGACAGCAGCCTGCAGCACTGGGAACTGGTTAGAAAGGCACATTCTCAGGGACTCCGGGGAGGGTGATGACTTCCACCCAGGACTTATTGAACCAGAAACTCTGGTGGGGCCTTGCATTTGAACAAGCCCTTATGTTTCAGAGGCACCCTGAAGCTGAAGATGGCCCATATTGCTTGCTGCGTATGTAACTCCGATCCATTATTTTTTTTTTTTTTTTTTTACTGCTAAATAGTTTTTCACCAGATAAATATACCTCATTTTGTTTATTCAATATATTGATGGGCATCTGGGCTATTTCTAATTTGGAGCTACTATTAATAAAGCTCTTGTGAATATTATTAAAATATTTTTATAGACATGGTTTCATTTCTCTTGGTTAAATACCTTGGAATGAAATTGCTGGGTTGTAAGAACTACAAGATCTGCCCAGAAAGTTTCCAACCATGTACTATGCAAAATAGAGACATTTGTTGAAGAAGATACAACATTGTACACAGGACAATGACACCTCAGTCCTGTTCAAAGTAGGCACCTTGGGACCTCACAATTCCCCCCAATCACTATCAGTTGCCCTGTTGTATTTTTCTGAATCTCTGGAGGGTCTGAAATCCCCTCCCTTCCAAAGGTGATTTTAATTTTGGAAAAAGCCAGAAGTCGTAGGATATCAAACCTGGGCTATAGGGGGACTGAGTCACCTGGGTGATTTGATGTTTTGTCAAAAAACTCCAAGCAAGGTGTGATGCTTTGTCGTGATGAAGCTGACAATCACCAGTTGCCCATGGCTGTGGCCTTCTGAATCACCTGAATAGTTCAACAGTGGAATGTTCAAGCTTAACGCAAAATCCAACAGATTCATTGCATTCCTTGCTCAATCATTTTGAATTTGATGGTCACGCAGTACACAAGCTCACTCAACAGCATCTACCACCCCTACTGACTAGTACAGTGAAGCTGTCGTTCACATTTGAATTCCAGTCCACTCTCCTCGGCCACCAGGTTACATTGATGTAGTGCAAACCCTCTTCTTATAACAATGGCTGGACTTTTTCCAGATAAATGTGTACATGTTAATTTTATGAAACTGCCAGGCTTTTTTCAAGAGTGGTACCATGTTACACTTCCACCAGCAATGAGTGTCCCATTTGCTCCGTATCCTTGTTGGTCTTTTTAACTTAGCTGTTTTGGTAGGTGTGCAGTGGTTTCTGCCTGGCATTGTCATTGACTGTTACATACCTTTTTCTGCACATGACACTAAGCTCCTTGAAGATCTGGACAATGAACTACATACTTTTCTAGTGCTTGTCACTGTCCTTTGCAGAAGTAGGGTTGGAATGAATGTGAAATGAGGGTAGGGGATGAATGTTTTGACACTTAGTTTTGAGAATTTGACATGAAAATCATTTTGAGCCATAAAAATGTGTAGAGGTAAATTTAATGAGCAGGTTGTTAGTTACTTTATTTCAATTAAGAAATATTCTTTATCCCCAGAACATATTTACATTGCTGATTTTTCCTAGGTACAGATGATGCAGAATGTACATCTGGCCCCAGAAACAGATGAAGACGATCTTTATTCTGGTTATAATGACTACAATCCAACCTATGATACTGAGGTAAAAAAAAAAAAAAAAATCTACTTGTTTTTTACATTGGTCTTTATTAAGCAGCTGGTTCAGAAAAAGTTTGGATTTGAGGGGTCTGCCTTATTATGCTTTAAATTAGGTAAGCTGATTAAAAGCTTAGAAAACCACTATTACTTAAGACTTCACTAACTTCTACCAGTAATAATAGCAGCAGAAGGGAAAATTGTAAGAAAGGTTATGGAAACAAATTAGAATCAATCATACTGTATTCCTCAGCATTAGATATCTGAATGTGTGAGTATAAAACACTTAAATTACTTGAAGTATCTAAAATCAGTTTTTTTAAATGTCCTAAGTTTGAAATGTTATAATTTAATTCTATTAATAAAATTATGTAAGTATTTTATAGAAAAATTAGAAAATAGAAATAGGTATAAAGAAAAATTGAAATCATAGAAACTCTTTCTACCTAGAAATAACCATTAACTTTACAGTGTTTCTCCACACACCTTCATATGCAAGTATGTGTATAACTCCATAGTTTGGGATAAAATAGTATCATACTCAGTATTGTTTTGTAACCTATTTTTTTCTCTTGTATTAATATCTTCTTAAGTTAACAAATCTGTACATCTAATATTTAGTGATGTCATTTAAAAGATGAAATTGTTACTCAAATGAATATTTTAAATCTTTTTACATCATTGCAAGTGTTATACTTTTCAAACTGTAAAAAAACAAATGCAAAAAACCTCTATAAACTCATCTTAAATTAATGTGTGAAAAAAGGTAAGGATAAAGGATATGGCCCTGGCTGGTAGCACAGTGGATAAGGCGCCGGCCTGTGAACCCAAAGCTCGCAGGTTCGATTCCCCGGCCAGGGCACATTTCCAGGTTGCAACCCAGGTCTCCAGTCAGGTCTGTGGCTGGAGGCAGGTGAAACGCAACCATACATGGATGTCTCTCTCCCTCTCTGCCTCTCTTCCTTCCCCTTATTTCTAAAAATAATGAAATTTTTAAAATCTTTAAAAAAAAAAAAAAAGGATATGGGAGCTAATTTACTTGCTGGTATGTAAGAATTAAATAGTAGCATTTAGAGGACTCTAAACTAATTTTGGAAAAATTAGTTTTTCCAACTAATTTTCCCTAGAGTTTTTCATATTGTTTATAGTCATTTTCAAATTATTTTTTCTTCAGAGAAAAATGGTGGTCTTTGAATTTGAGACCTAGAAAGAAAACAAAGGAAGAACAAAGAAACCACTCACTTACTCTATATGAAACAAAAATCTAGGAGATACTGATTATTGTAGATAATTTGAAAAATACAGAAGATTGAAGAAAAAATAAAATGACGTAAAAATCCTGTCACCCAAACATCACCTGTATTAGACATATCACCTAATGTTTTGTTGTATTCCCTTGTCTTTTATTATGCAGGTGTTGCTTTCCTGGCATACAAACACACACACACACACAAGTATATAGGGGTATGTAGACTCCTTTTTAAAGAAATTACATGAATATGTAGGCATTTTCCTCCATTAGTATAAATTATGAAAACAACGGATATCTCTCTCTCTTTTCCCCAGTTATAAAAATTATATGTATAAAAAAATATACCAGTTTGCTCTAGTTGGGTAGCTCGGTTGGAGCATTGTCTGTACAACAAAAAGTGCAGGTTTCATTCCAGGTCAGGATACATACCTACCTTGAGGATTTGATCTCCAGCTGGGGTGTGTCCTGCAGGCACCAATTGGTTTCTCTCTCACACAGATGTTTTCTCTCTCTCCAGCCCTCTTTCTACTCTCTCTAAATTAGTGAATATTTCCTCTGGTGAAAATTTTTAAAAAAATACATGCTCATTGTTGAAAAATGAAATTACCCATAATTCCATTATTCAGAACTAACTACAGTTAACATTTGTTCTGTTGTCTTTCCTTCATGCATATAGTTTTAGCATGTTTGACTTGAACTAGTATCTACTTTTCTGTTTGCCATTTTACATTGAACTATATCATAAGCAGTCCCAATACTAAAAATTGAAACAAATGTAATTTTAACGGCTACATAATATGAATATGTACAGTTGATTATAAATTTTCTGATTATGGAATATTTCTTTCTAGTTTTCTGCTGCTATAAATAACAACACAATAACCAATTTATTCATAAATAATTTTCTGTGCTTTGATCAAATGTTTTCTAGAGTAGAATCCAAACAATGGCATTTAGATAGATCATGAATATAATTTTTTTTTAAAGCACCAGCGAAACTTCCTAAGGTCATCATGTGGCTTCATGATTTCATTTGAAATGAATATTCAGAATATCAGAAACAAAAATAAACCATACAGTAAAATAAAAATGACATTTGCTTTACCCATGATTTTCTTTTATCTTAATTGGAATAACTGAATTACTTGAAACAGTTATTAAGATGTTTCATAGATTATGCAAGTTGTTAATCAAATCATGAAAAAAATTGTGTTGATATTTGTAATTGGAGAATTGTTGGCAATTTTTAGTTTGTCAGAACTCATTGACCTAATTAATCAAATTTGACTAATAGTTTAGAAATACTAGAAGACTTCCTTTTCCAAAAGATCTGCTAAAGTATTATAATTAATTATGCTGAAGGTTACCTTTGGTTTTATACTTCATGTGAAAGTTGTCTAATTTCTGTAGTTAACTTAGAATTATGTTGGTGATATGGAAGGTTATAAAGATTAATATTTAAAGTAAAAGTTAAAGGATGCTTATATATAAAATGTTTAAAGTGCACAGTATTAACTCCTGGTTATATAAACCTTTTACTTTAATTGGCTGCAGAGTTTTAAAAAGTTAATATAAACTGTATTTATATTTTAATAACCAGTTATATTTTTGTGGGAAGTACATAGTTCCCCCTTATAAACAGAAGATAGATTCCAAGTCTCCTAGTGGGTGCCTGAAACTGGTGATAGTACCAAATCCTATAATACTATGTTTTTTTCCATTCACATTTATTTGTGGTAAAGTTTAACTATGCATTATGCACAGTAAGAAATTAATAATACCTAATATAAAATAAAATAATTATAATAATATACTGTGATAAGTTATGTGAATGTCATGCCAGAGGGCACCTGGGGAGGCTAAGGGAGGCCTCAACTCAATAGAGGGGTCTAGGTCCTTGTTACCACGCAAGAGTTTGAGGGCAAGGTAGAATGTAGAAATGTGCATTTCCACATTCAGAAATGCACAGTAAATTTATTAAAGCAAAAAATATGCACTTGAGAAAGGAGGGCTGGTGAACTTGGAGAATGGGCTGCCCCAATGGGGTTCTGGGTAGAAGCTTTTAATTAAATGTAGGCAAGAAGGGGATAGGATGATCCTCATCTTCTAATGGCTGGTGGGGTGACTGCTGATGTGGTTTTTCCTTGTCCTGAAACTGTCATGGTGAGTGAGGGGACGGAGTGATTCCAAAACTTCAATGCAAATTTATTATAATGACCCTGTTGGTCACTTGTATAACAATATGGCTGCTGAATCTGGTAAAGAATGGTTTTTGTTTATTTTAACTACAGGAAATTGAGAGGGGAAAGTGGAGGAACAGGTTGTCAGCAAAAATTGAGTCAGCAATGTTCTAGCAAGGATGGAAAAGAGGAAGGTTAGACCTTGAGGCCTTTCTTCCCTATCTAAATTTCCTGACTCATAAATTCCCCCTGATACATTTAGATCCCATAATCATATGGGAAGATAAAAGGTTGGTGGTTAGTCTTCTGTAGTGGTTGCTTCAAGCTGAGAATGGGCATAGACCCCTCCTAGTCTGGGATTGAAAACCTCTTCTTACCTATGGACTAGAATTCTTGGAGTATCATTATCTTTACATGAAACTGTTGTAATCTAGAAGATTAGAAGATATAAATTTAACAAGATGTTAAAAAGGCATGGACCAATTAATAAAAGAGGGAGAATTGTTATTAATGGACCAAGGAGTGGACACACCCAGGTAAAAGAAGGGAGAACCTTTTTCTTCTTTTAAATTTTATTGTTGTTATATTACATCCATCCCCTTTTTGCTCCCCTCTGTCCCCCTCCCCACCCACCCATTCCCCCTAGAGTCAATCCCACCTGTTGTCCACGTCCATGGTTCCTTTATACTAGGTTCTTGTCTAAGCCGCTCCCCTTTCTTGCCTCTGTCTCCCCCCTCCCCCGAGAACCTTTTTTTTTCTTTCAATGTATGGTTGCGTTTCACCTGCCTCCAGCCACAGACCTGACTGGAGACCTGGTTTGGAACCTGGTTATATGCCCTGGCTGGGGAATCGAACCTGCGACCTTTGGGTTCTCAGGCCGACACCTTTTCCACTGTGCTACCAGCCAGGGCTGAGAACCTTTTTAATTGTGTTCCAGGTGACACTGAAATCTGTTTCTTGGTTATACCTGTGAAGCTATACCTGCTTGGATATTATGTTCAATCTGACCTGATTTGTTTACATTCGTGCCCCAGATTTTGTTAATGACCGCAGAGATGCCTCCCTGCTTAGCTAGGTGGTAGTCTAGGGCAAGTCTGTTTTCTAGAACTCCACTAGCTAGAGATTCCACGGACTCCCAGATTCCTTGTAGTGCCCCTCTTTGTTCTTAGCAGTCTTCTAATGCCTGACTTATATTGTACAAGGTTCTCTCATGATAGGTGAATTCTATCTAAGGGATGGCTATGCCAATTGCTACTTCTACACCTGCTAAGATTAGGCCAATGGCTCTTTTGGCTCTTGTTAGGGAGGTTATAATGTGGGCAGTTATTTCTGTTCCTGTCAGCCCTGATAGACCAAGAGTTCATTGTCCCTTGAATTGGGAGTTGTCTATGTAGGGGTAAGCCAGGGCCCAGAGCAGAAGTAAAAGTTCCTTGTGGTCCTCTGTTAGGGGGGAGTTGATGTTTAAAGTGCCCACAAACCTCTCCTAGATGATGTATGGTTTATCCAGATAATGAGGCTGGGACCCCATGCAGGGGATAGCAAAAGTGGCCTTCCTATTAATTTGGCATCTCTGGGCCTCCTACAGGCCTTCCAAGCTTGAGGAGTGAGATAAATTAGTTTACAGTCTTGGGGTTTAAGTTCCTCCTAAGAAGTTCATGTTCCAGAAGGAGGTTGTTTTCCTTTCTATCAAAATCTTTGTGGGAGGCACTGGGTGATTTAGGATGACAGGATTGTGAGGTGTCAAAGGTCTTGGGAAAGATAGCAGGAGCAGTGAAACCCCCAGTTAAAGTTTGATTTGGTGTGAATTTAGTGTGTGTTTCACAGAGGATGCAAGTAACACTGAGGGAAGAACAAATAAAAGTGTATGGCTGGTTTCTCTGGGAGTGATAATAGGGTGGAATGAATTGAATGCAGCTAAAGGGACTGTTTGTGGTACTGAAATGAACCCCCAGAGGTTGAAGCTTCCCAAAATGCTTTGTGGGACTGGAAAGGAGAATGGGGTCTGGTCTTGTTCTGGTGTATCCTTGAGGCTTATTGTGCTGACCCCAGGGTGGGGATGGTAAATCCAAAAGACAGAAAGATTGTTTCCTAAAGCAGTGATATTTGAAAGTTGGCAGGAGAGTTATGTCTCCAATTCCTGTAGGTAATGGGGGACGTAAATGAAGTAAGGCTAGAATTACTACTTGAAAAATGAAGGAGACAGTAACTAAGTGAGGAGACAAATGAGAGCTTCACAGTGCACAAGTGAGGAAACAAATAAGAGCTACAAGAAAACCTAAGCAAAGAAAAAGACCTAAAAATCTCAGTGGCCGAGTGATGGGTCACTGAGAACTTATAGTTCCAGGAGTCTTCTTTGGGTTTTTTAAAGAGTAACTTTAAGTCCTCCCAGGGTTCACAGGAGTAGTTGTTCTGACATTCCTGCAAAGGTTCAGAGGGGAAAAGTTTTATTCTGGAGAAGTTTGTCTAGGATTGTATAGGTAGCTTGACTGCCATGAGGGTGCAAGAAAGACTTTCTTTCTATTTTGGAGTTCATTGGTCCTCTGGGGAGCCTTCCTTCTAAATCTTGAGGAGGACCCAGTTCCCGGGAGATGGGCCTGTGAGAGGATGTGCCTGGGGACAGAAGGTTATGGTTGACATAGTTTTTGGAGAGCCTGTTGCACCTGTCCTAGTTTTGTGATATATATAAGTTGCTCCTGGACCTCTGGGTCAAAATATATGTCGGTAGTTAAAAAGGGCCTCCTGCGTAACATCTCAAAAGGGCTTAGTTCTAAGTTTGATTTGGGAGTCCCTCTGTATCTTAGGAGGGTTATGGGCAGAAGCCAGAGCTATGTCTTTGGGGTCTCTTGGCATAATTTAGCTAAGCTTTTCTTTAAAGTATGATTAGCCTTTTATACCTTCAATGAAGACTGAGGCCTCCATGAACTATGTAAAATGGTAGTTAATATCTAGGTCTTGGGCTGTTTGTTGGGTAATTTTGGCCACAAAGAAGGAGTCATTGTCACTTTGGAGGCTTTGAGGCAGTCCAAACCTTGGAGTGATTTCCTTAAAGAGAGCTTTGGTTACCTCAACTACCTTTTCAGTCTGGGTGGGAAGGCCTCTACCCACATAATAAGTGTCTATGAATAATACCAAGAGATAACAGACACCCTGGGAGAGGGGCATCTGTGTAAAATATATTTGACTATCTTCTGGGAAGATACTTCTTCTCTAGATGGCTTTGAGAAGACGAGGTGAGGAGTGGCTTTATTTTGCCCCTTGGTTTGTTAACTGAACAGAGAGCATGTGCTCGAATGACTTCTTTTATGGCTTGAGATAGACCCCTCCCAATGAAGATTTTTGAAACTAAAGAATAGATGCATATCAACCTAAATGGAGAAAGTCATGAGTGGATTTTATTTTTCCATTGATTCTTAGTTGGGAGCAGCAGTCTCTGATCTCTCTCCCACCATCCCTTATTTTTCAGGGGAAAAACCTTGCCTTTTTGCCTAGGTGCTTTCCTCAGGGGCATAACTTGGTTTGATGGGCAGGAGAGTACATAGAATTAGGGCCAGAATAGAGGTATCTGACCTGGCAGCCTCCTTTGCAACCTGTCAATAAGGGATTTTCCTTTATATATTTTAGTTGAGTCCCTTTGATATCCCTTACAGTGGACATGGCTACTTCTTGGGTGAGATTTACTGCCTCTAGAAGCCTTAGCCTCTGGGCCATGTTTAATAGGGGTTAATAGTCCCCTGTCTTTCCAGATGGCAGCATGAACATGCAAAGGAATATTTGGAGTTTGTGTAAATGTCAACTCCTGTATTTACTAGTTCAAGAGCTTGGGTCAAAGCTATGAGTTCAGCCTTTTCGGTTGAAGTTCTGAAGGAGGGAGACCTGGGTTCTGTGGTCTCCCGGAGGCTCACGATTGCATAGCCTGCCCTCCTCCTTTCCTGGTAAACAAAACTGCTTCCATTGGTGAAACATTCTATTTCTGGGTTGTCAAAGACTATGTTCTTTAAGTCAGGTCTGCTGGAGAATTCAGTAGTTTCAACACAGGAATGCAAGATGTCCTGATTCTCAAGGCCCATTTCAGGAGTTAATGTAGCTGGGTTCAGGGTTTGGCATATTTTTAGAGTGAGCTCAGGGGAATCTAAGAGAAGAGCCTAGTATTTAGTAAGTCTCCTTCCCTTTAACTGATGGTGTCCTTTTGCCTCAAGGACAGTTTGAACCTGGTGTGGAGTTTGGACTTGACAAAGGTTGTCCTCAAGTCAGCAGAGCGGCTTCTTTGGTTAATAAGTCAGTTGCTGCTACTGTCCATAGTCAACGTGGCCATCCAGTTGCTCAGAGTTTAATCGTTTTGAGCAGTAAGCCACTGGCCTAGGCAGTCCTTTGGGTTAGGACTCCTAAGGCAATCCTTTGGTTTTCTTCTACGTATTGGCTTTTCTAGGGCAAGGAGGCCCAAGGCCAGTGCCTTGGTTAGGGCTGATTTGAGGGTCTCATGGGCTCAGTTTAAGCCCTGGTTTTCTTCTAGTGGCTCAGAACCAAGTCCTTTGGTTGCTTTAAGAGGGGCGGGGAGGTGGGGGTGGATGTTGGCTTAGCTATCAGCCCAAACATGGGGATCCAGATTTGGCAGAAATCTGCCATTCCTAAAATGGTTCTTAATTGTTTTTTGTCTGGGAACTACAAGATTTAGAAGAGCTCCTTTTCATTCTGTAGAGAGTGAGATTCCTTGAGTTAGGTGGTAGCCTACATATTTGACCGTTGATAGAGAAAGCTGGGCCTTATTGGGACACACTCAGTATCGCCCCCCCACCCCCCCCAGGAAATTTAAGGACTAAGATAGTGTTGAAGTTGAAGCCCTCTTTGGTGAGGCTATAGATCAACATGTCATCAACACATTGAATTATAGTCCTGTGCAGTAGCTCCAATTACTAGAGACTTTTTCTAAGTGCTTGTCCAAAAATACAAGAACTATTTTAGAACCCTTGAGAAATGATGGTCTCAGTATATTGGGCCATTACATGGATGTCAGGATCTGTCCATTCAAAAGCAAACAGAGACTGGCTATCTGGGTGAAGTGGAATGTAAAACAATGCATCCTTGAGATCAAGCATTGTAAATCATTTTGCTTTATAGGGAACTTAGGATAAGAGAGTATATGGTTTGGGTACAAAGGGATAAATGGGACTGTCAGTTTCATTAATACCTTGTAAGTCCTGAACCATACATTACTAATCTCACACACACACACACACACACACACACACACACACAGTGGTAGTATAGAAGTGTAAGGCAATTGACAATGAGCTTTGAATTTATGCTGAAGGAAACTGTCAATGAGGAGTTTTAGTCCCCTACGGGCCTCTGGTCTCAGAGGGTATTGCCATTTATGGGGGTACTGAGGCACTTTTTTAGTTTAATTTGTACAGGGATACCTGGTGGCCCTCCCAGGTAGCCCTTTGTCCCAGACCATTGGGTGATCGGCAGACTGTTTATGGGCTGGGACAGAATCTAGCTGAGGGTGAACTGAGTCTTGGTTAGAGATCAAGAGAAATATGGAGTGAACATTCCTCTGGATTAAACTAAGAAGTTGGATATTAGTAACTGGGCCATCATTAAATCCTTTCTCATGAAAGGAAAAGGACATTCTGGCATTACCAGAAATTTTTGATAAACTAAACAATCTTGAAGTTGGCAGCTGAGAGTGGAGTAAAATAATTTTCTTTTAGGCTGCCCATCTACTCCCATAATGGTATAAGCTTTGATGCAAAGGGTCCCAATGTTCCATTAAGATCAAGTATGTAGCTCCCATGTCAATTTAAAAAAATTAATTTTTTTACCTGCTACATCAAAAGCATCCAGGATTCTTCCGTAGTTATGAGACGTCTTTCATGTGGAGCCACCAAGGACCCTGGGCCACTTCAGTCTTCCTCAGATAAGGCCATTATGTGTTCCGGAGTCCCCCTTTCCCTTTGGAGCCAGGACAGTCCCTTTTCCAATGGCTTGGCCAGTTGCAGAGAGGGCAAAGCCCAGGGGCTCTTCCTGGGGAGGGGATACCAAGGTCCCAGATTTTAGGGCCTGTCTGCTGGCCGCATTTCTATAAATGCTGGGTCACCGCATTTATAGAAAGCCTCCTTGGAAGCCCAAGGGGGTACCCTATTTGAGCACCTCAGAGTTCCCCTTAGGTGACCTTGAGGCTACAAGGCACCAGCAACAGCAGCTGCTACCAATTGATTCTGCTGCTTGTCCTGTCTGGTCTCACAATGGGCCCTTTCATCTCTGTCTGATTGTGCTTACTATAGACTACAAAGGCAACTTCCAGCAACTGAGCCATCAGAGTTTGAGAGCCAGATTGAAGTTTTTGTAACTTTCATTGATATCTGTGGCAGACTGATTAATAAAATGTTGACTGAGTAAGACTTATCCCTCAGGAGTAGAGGAGTTTATGTTGGTTTACTTGATAAAGGCCCTGAAATAGGGCAAGATTTTGTTTTTTTTCTTGAGTTACCTCTTTCACCTTTTCATAATTTACAGGCTTGATGCCACATTTTTTTCATGCCATTTATAAGGCAGTATATCACATGGTCTCTTGTAGCAAGGTCTGCCTATCTCACCTGGTAGTTCTAGACTAGATTTTGGGGGTGGGAATGCAGTCTCCCACACTGGGTGTCTATACAGTTGGGATGCTAACCAGATCCTGTTTTTCCTCAGGAGAATAGCAGGTAGGCAGGACGATATGAATATCCCTCCAATCCAGGTCGGAAGATACTGTTAAAGCTTGAAATTCATCTACAAACCTTCTGGGGTCTTCTGAGAACCAGCCCATCTTTATTACTTTGGGTGAGGCCAGTCATGCTAAAAGGGACATGAACCCTAATGGTTCCCACATCTCTGCAACTTCCCAGAGAGGACTTAACTTTGTGGGGCCTGGATGATAAGGGGTATGCCTTACTGGGCTGGGTTCCCACTGGTTGTGGTGCATAAGGCGAACATAGTAGGGGAACTTATAGGCAGGGTGGCAGTTGCCAGAGGGGGTGACCCAGAGGAATCTTGGGACGAGGAGGGGCCTGGTTCCTGGCCTTGGTGTTCCTTTAGATCATCTACTGGGTATGATGTGAACACCAACAGGAAAGGGTCATCTAGGATATCAGTAGTCCCCTGGGGAAGGCTAGAAAAAGGGGAATGGACATAGTAGATCTTACATGAGTCTCTTTTCTCTGGATCTTGGTATGAGGCCACGAAGGCTTATATGTAAGGGATTTCTGTCCATTTTTCCTGGCATTTGAAGAAGAGATCTAATTGAAGGATATTTTTATAATTTAGATCCCATTTTCAGGCCATGTTTCCCTAATTTATATTAGGACCGTGCTGTATTGCAGAGGGAAGCGAGGTAGTGTTTTTGTTTTGAACCATCTAATTTGAAGTGCATCCAGTTGGCTAGAATGCAGCTTAGCAGTGAGTCCTTGGGAATGGATGAGGAGTTTTCCATGAGAATGCTTTCTCTGAGAAAGAGAAGGGATGTGCTAGTGCAAGCTAGGCATCCAAACCTGTCCTCCCAGTAGGGGGTGGACTGAGAATCTGCCTACTATTCAAGGTGAACTAAGGGTCTGAACTTAGGGTGCAGGGCATCTTCTACACTGATAAGTCCAGCCAGCCTGTCTCGGGCATTCAAGGGGTGGACCGGTGTGGTCCTACCATGGGCTCAAGCCCTCCACCTGTTGGGATTTTGTTTTTACTTGCCTAGGTGTAGGGAGACTGGTAGGGAAAAGGAGGCTGTCAGGGGGAGCTGGTCTGTGACATCCCAGTTGCTGCTCCTTCTTTTTGGGCCAATAAAGGCTGTGGCCAATGAGGAAGCATTGTTCCAGTGAAAGGCCCGATGCTGGTGCTTAAAGCAGTGGTCAACAAGGAAGGAGAAAACACCCTGGGAAGCCAGGGTGGTTATGAGGTTGGTCCAAAGGGAGCCACAATGGTCACAGGACCATAGAATAGTCTGTAAGAGGTCCAATTTGCATTTGGATCAGGTAACTGAGGTGCATGGTGTAAAGTAGATACAGAGATGATATCTGTAGAGTACCAGGAAATGAGATGATTAAAAATGAGGACAAATGTCTAGAAAGCAGTAAGAGTGGTAGAAGCATTGGTAATCCCAAATCTGGTTTATAAGATGACAAATGTGGCATTTTTTGGCTCTATTCATTCAGAAAGCTTAACAGCGGATCGTGTCATGGATGTCTGGTCCCCAGAAAAAGAAAAATCTGGGAAGAAAGTGTGTTTATAAAAAGTAGAAGTAAAATAAGGCAAGTCTTACCAACAGCGAGTGGGAGAGGGAGAAAAAGAGACTTGGGAGTGGAGGTGAGAGGCAAAAGGAAGGTTCCTGGAGACAGGGTCAGAAGGTGAGTTGGGAATGAGCTGCAGCAGCTCCCTATTCCCCTGGTCGCAAGTGTGGGAAAGGTAGAGACCTCCTGGCTGATTGCCAAGCTGATGCTGGAGGATACCAGGGAGACAAAGGGAGTCCTCAACTCAATAGCAAGGTCCATCCAGGTCTTTGTCAAGGCACAAGAAAGAATTGGAGGGTGAGACAGATTCTGCAAAGTACAGTAAATTTGTTAAGGCATAAGTACATACTTGGGAAGGGAGTGCTGGTGAACTCTGAGAATAAGATGCCCCAATGAGGTATGGGTAGAAGATTTTTATTAAACATAGGCAAGGGGGCATAGGATGGTATTCAGCTTCTTTTTTTTTTCCTTTTAATTGATTTCTAGACAGAGGAAAACCATGATTAGTTGTTGCACTTAAGCATTTATGGGTTGATTCTTGTATGTGCCCCAAATCAGAGACTGAACCCTTCAACCTTGTTGTGTTGGAACAATGTCCTAACCAACTGAGCAACCCAGCTAGGGCCAGTCATCGGCTTCTGACACTGGTGGGGTGACTGCTAATGTGGCTTGTCTTTGTCCCTCCTCTCTGAATAGTGATTTCTTTTTTAGTTCTCCCAGAACTGTCGTGGTGATGTAGGAACAGAGTAGTTCTGAAACCACAGGTACATTTATCTTCTTACAGTGACCCTGTTGGTCACTTGTATGTCAATACAGCTGGTTAATCTGGGTGAGACTGTTTTTTGTTTGTCTTCACTACAGGAAATTGGGAGGGGAAAGAAGGGGAATGGGTGTCTGCAAAAGTTACAACGTTCCAGCCAGGGTGTAAAAGGGGAGGGGTAGAGAGAGCTTGAGGCACTTGTTCCCTATTCTAACTTTCCTACCTCAAATATAGTCTCTCAAAATACATTGTTATACTGTACTTAACCCTTCTTGTGATGATGTGAGATGATAAAATGCCTTCGTGATGACAGGAAGAGAGGCGAATGAGACATTATTAAGTAAAATACGTGTTACCTGACCTCAAGCACAGACACCACAGCAGTCTGTCTGATAACCAGTCTGATAACTTAGACAGCTCCTAAGTGACTCATGGATGGGAGTGTATCCAGGATGGACAAAGGGATGATCCGTGTTTTTCAAACCAGGTTGACCTCAGGTAACTGAAACATTGGAAAGCAAAACCTCAGAAGAGTCGGGGACTACTGTTGATTGAAATAAATCAAAGACTCCTATGAGAATTGCTCATAGCTACGTATGAAGGGTTAGAGCCAGAATGTGTGTTAGTGAGAGAGTAGAAAGTAAAGTCTGGTTAGAAGATTGTTAGTTGGTAAGACTGTGTCTTTTGAGAGTCAAAAAATGGCATTTTGTTCAGAAAACCTAGAAACATTTATACTTTGCCCTTGACAGATGTTCCTTTCCTCAAATTTGCTGTAGGAGAATATGAGTACAGGTCAGAAATTGGCAAAGTATTCACCTGAGCAAATGAAAATGGAAAAAGAGGAAGTGTTTGCCACATTGCTTGTAAAGAATATTTCCTTTTCTGTCCCAAGGCTTTTTCAGGCAGAGCAATCTTAAGTCATGGTCTCACATCTGGAAGAGAGAGGGGTGGGAGAGAGGAACAGAAAGAAAGATGTGATTCTTTGTTCCTACTGCTCAAGCTACTTGAAGGAAAGAACCTGAAGAAAGGCCATATCCTTGTGTTCTTAATCTTTAAAGAGGCATGATGATGCCACCCATTTAAACAGTGGCCAGTAAAGTTCCTTACAATTGAACAGAATTACCAGTACTCCTCTTCCTAGTGGAGGAAGAAGCCTTAATATTTTGGGCAGTGTGGAGGGAAATTTGAGGTCTGGAGTCTGTGAGCCTATCACTGGTTATCAACAGTTGGGGAGGATGAATTAGAGAGGATCATGAATGTCGAACAAAAAAATTGCAACATTTGTTTTTAAATTCTCACTTTGTGTTGAATGTTAAATTTTTTTTTCATTTTAGGAATTAGAGAATGACACAGCTTTTCAGCAAGCTGTGAGAACCAGTCATGGCAGAAGACCTCTGGTAAGTAAATTTTTTTTTTTTTTTGTAAAAAACACATAACAAAAATTTATCATCTTAACCATTTTTTCCCATCTTAACATTTTTTAAAATTTTATTATTTTTAGAGAGGGGGGAAAGGGAGAGAGGCAGAGAGGGAGAGAGACATCAATCTATGTTTGCCTTTCACCTGCCTCCAGCTACAGACCTGGCAGGAGACCTGGCTTGCAACCTGGTTATGTGCCCTGGTTGGGGATTGAACCAACAACCTTTGGGTTCACAGGCCGGCGCCTTATCCACTGTACCACCAGCCAGGGCTACATTTTTTAATGTATAGTTCAGTTAGATATATTCATTCTCACTGTTGTGAAATCAATCTTTAAAAATTTTTATCTTCCCAAATTAAAACTCTGTTCCTATTAAATAACAATTCCCCATTTTCTCTCCTTCCAGCCCCCAGCAAACAACTTTCTACTTTCTGTCTCTATAAAGTTTACTACTTTAGATAAATCATATAGTGGAATCATCCAATATTTGTCATTTTGTGATTGACTTATTTCAGTTACATGTGAATAATATCCTCAAGGTTCACCTATGTTGTAGTGTGTGAAAGGATATACTTCTGTTTTACCGCTGAATAATTGTATGGACATATCACATTTTTTTTGTGGATGCATTGCTTTCACTTCTTTTTCTTAGTTGAATTTATTGGGGTGACATTAGTTTGCAAAACCATACAGGTTTCAGGCGTACAACTCAATAATTAACATCATCTGTGCACTGCATCATGCTCCCATTGCCCCAAGCAAAGCCTTTTTGTCCCATTTTACCCCTCTTTGCCCACCTCCACCTACCTCACCACCATTTTTCATTGGCTATCACCACGCTGCATATATTTGTTATTTACTATATATATCCTTTGGCTAATCCCTTTACCTTCTTTCATCCAGTCCTTCATTCTTCCTCCCCTCTGAAATCTGTCAGTCTTTTCCACGTAGACATGCCTCTGTTTCTATTTTGTCAGTTTGTTTTGTTTAATATATTCCACATGTAAGTGAAATCATATAGTATTTGTCTTTCTCTGACTGGCAGATTTCACTTAGCATACTGTTCTCCAGGTCTGTCTGTGATATTGCAAAAGGTAGTATTCCATTTTGTAAATGTACCACAACTTTTTTATCCACTCATGTAGTAATGGACTCTTGGGCTGTTTCCAGATCTTAGCTATTATAAATTATGCCGCAATGAATATATGGATGTAAGTATTCTTTCAAATTAGTGTTTTGGGATTTTTAGGATATATTCCCAGAAATGGGATTGCCCTGTTATGAGACAGTTCCATTTTTAATTTCTTGGGGAAACTCCATAATGTTTTTTCACAGTAGCTGCACCAGACTGCATTCCTACCCACAGTGCAGAACAGTTCCCTTTTTCCCACATCCTGTGAGCACTTGCTATTTGTTGAATAATTAATAGTAGCCAATCCAGCAGGTGTGAGGTGATATGTCATTGTGGTTTTAATTTGCATTTCTCTGATGGTTAGTGATATTAAGCATTTTTTTCATATGTCTATTGGCTATTTGTATATTTTCTTTGGAGAACTATCCATTCAGGGCCTTTACCAATTTTTCTAATTGGATTATTAGTCTTCCTGATGTTGAGTTGTATAAGATCTATATATATTTTGGAAATTAACCCCTTATCAGTTGTATCATTGGCAAATACGTTCTCCCATACAGTGGGTTCCCTTTTCATTTTGTTATTGATGGTGTCCTTTGCTGTGCAAAAAAGCTTTTTAAAGTTTGATGTAGTCTTGTTTGTTTATTTTTGCCTTTTGTTTCTCTTGCCGTAGGAGCTATGCTGGAAAAAAAGTGTTGCTATGAAAAATGTCTGAGGTGTTACAGTTTATGTTTTCTTTTAGGATTTTTAAGGTGTTACAACTTAGGTTTAAGTCTTTTATCCATTTTGAGTTGATTCTTGTCTAGTGTAAGTTGGTGGTCTAGATCCTTTTCTTTCTTTCTTTCTTTCTTTTTTTTTGCATGTATCTGTCCAATTTTCCCAAAACCATTTATCAAAGATACTGCCTTTACTTTATTGTATGCCCTTGCCTCCTTTGTCCAATAATAAATGACCATCAAGGCATTTATTTCTGGACACTCCATTCTGTTCCACATTGATATGTGTGTGTATCTGTTATTATGCCAGTATGAGGCTGTGTTGGTTTCAATGGCCTGGTAGTATAGTTTGATATCAGATATTGAGATCCCTCCAACTTTGTTCTTATTTCTCAAGATTGCTGAGGCTATCTGGGGTCTTTTGGTGTTCCATATAAATCTTTGCAGTATTTGTTGTAGATCTGCAAAATATGACATTGGTAATTTATTTATTTATTTATTTATTTTTAAAAATGGAATGCTTCATGAATTTTTGTGTTATCCTTGTGCAGGGGCCATGCTAATCTCTTTATCATTCCATTAGTATATGTGCTGCCAAAATGAGCACTATGACATTGGTATTTTAATAGGAATTGCATTGAACATACAGATTGTTCTGGGTAGTGTGGATATTTTAATGATGTTAATTCTTCCAGGCCATGAACATGGTAATTGCTTCCACTTGTTTGTATTATCAGTTTCTTTCTTCAGTGTCCTAAAATTTTCCAAGTACAGGTCTTTTACCTCCTTGGTCAAATTTATTCCCAGGTACTGTATTTTTTGTTGTTGCAATAGTAAGTAGGATTGTTATCTTTTCTCTTTCTGATAGTTCATTTTTAGTTTATAAAAATACCACTGATTTATGAATATTAATTTTATCCTGCTACTTTGCCAAATTAATTTATTAGACCTAGTAGTTTTTTGGTAGAGTCTTTAGGTTTTTCTATATAGGATATCATATCATTTGCAAATAATGACAGTTTTACTTCCTCCTTTCCAAGTTGAATGGCTTTTATTTTTCTTCTTGTCTGTTTGCTGGGGCTAAAGCTTTCAGCACTATGTTGAATAAGATAGTGAAAGGAGAAATCCCTGTCTTGTTACTGACCTGAAGAGAAGCCCTACTAGTTTTTGTTCATTGAGTATGATGTTGGCTGTAGGATTTTATATATAGCCTTTCAGATTCTGAGGTGCGTTCCCTTTATTCCCACCTTGCAGAGAGTTTTTATCATAAATGGGTGCTGGATTTTAACAAATGCTTTTTCTGCATTTATTGATATAATCATGTGATTGCTATCCTTTATTTTGTTTATGTGATACATTACATTTATTGATTTGCAAATATTGTACCAACCTTGCATTTTCAGAATAAATCCCAAGCCGGGTCCCTAGCCAGGTCCGTAGCTGGAGGCAGGTGAAAGGCAACCATACACTGATGTTTCTCTCTATTTCTTCCTCCCTCCCTGCCCTTCTCTCTGAAAAATAGTCAATAAAATCTTTTAAAAAATTTTTTGGAATAATTTGAGAAGTATATGTGTTAGTTTTTCTTTGAATAATTGGTAAAATTCACCTATGCAAGCCATCTGGTCCAGGACTTTTGTTCTTGGGAGTTTTTTTATTACTGCTTTCATTTCCTAGTTGTAATTTGTCTATACAGTCTCTGGTTCTGATTTTCCTGATTCATTTTTGGAAGATTGTATATTTCTAGTAATTTATCCATTTTTGCCTTGGTTGTTCAGTTTATTGGCATATTTTCTTATAATCCCCTGTATTTCTGTGATGTCAATTGTTACTTTTCTTCTTTTATTTTTGATTTTATTTATTTGGATCCTCTCTTTTTTTCTTGATGAGTCTGGTTAAAGATTCATCAATCTTGTTTATCTTTTCAAAGAACCAGCTCTTGGTTTCATTGATCTTTTGTATTGTCTTTTCAGTCTCTAAGTCACTTATTTTCACTCTGATCTTTATTATTTTCTTCCTTCTACCTAACTCCGGGCTTTGTTTTTTTGTTCTTTTTCTAGTTATTTTAGGTTTCTGGTTTATGTGAGATTTTTCTTGCTTTTTGAGGTAGACCTGTGATGCAATGAACTTTCTTCTCAGGACTGCTTTTGCTATGTGCCATAGATTTTGTGTTGTCATTTATTTACTTTCATTTGCTTCCAGTTTTTTAATTTTTTATGTCTTCCTTGGTCTCATTATTAACCCATTCATAGTTTAGTAACATGCTATTTATTTAGCCTCATGTGTTTGAATATTTTTTAGCTTTTTTGTTTATTTGTTTTTTTGCTGTTGCAGTTGATTTCTAGGTTCATACTAATATGATCTGAGAAAATGCTTGATATGATTTCAGTCTTCTTGAATTTGATAAAGCTTATTTTTGTCTCCTAACATGTTCTGCTTGGTGTTTCCTCTTATATGTCCTCTAAATCACTGATTTGATCCTCTGATTCATCAAACCTGCTGTTAATTCCTTCTAGTATATTCTTCATTCCTGACTCATTCTTTTATAGTTTATGTATCCTTTTTAATGCCTGCTATCTCTTTATTTTAGTTTTCACTGAGATCATCCATTCTTCCCCTAAGGTACTTGAGTGTCCTTTTAACCATTGTTTTAAACTCTGCATCTGGCATGTTTGTTGCTTCTATTTCACTTAATGTTGTTTCTGGGGATTTCTCTTGTTCTTTCATTTGGGCCATATTCCTTTGTCCCCCCCATTTTGTCTCTGTATATTAGGTAGATCTGCTATGACTCACAAACTTGTTATGATGACTTTATGAAGATGTCTTGTTGTGGTCGGTGGCACAGTCTTCTAGATCACCTTGAGCTCTATGCGTCAGGAGTGTTTCTTGTGGGTTATGTGCACCCTGCTGTTGCAGATCAGTCTTGAATGCTGTTGGATTTTTTGTAGGTAGAGTTAGCCCTTTAGGCTGGCTGACCATAAGGGTAAACCTTAACCATTATGTATGAGATGCTGTGCCAGGGCTGTCACCCTAGGTGATTATTTCTAGCAAGGTCTGGTGCCTGCCTGAATTCCCTTTTGGGTGAACTGTTTGTTTGGCTAGCTGGTGCTATTCTGGTATGGTCTGAAGCCTACCACTGGTTGTGTTGGTTCAAGGTTCACTTGGGCATGGTTCAGGTACAGGTCAATGCCAGATATATGTTAATTGGCCATGGAGCTACTATGCTGTTTACTGCTTGTGTCTGTGTCTGCTAGACCTGGGTGTGAATGAGAGGGGCCCATCTGTATATAAGGGTCAACTTCCTCCCACCTAGAGCTGGGGGAAGATCTGTAAAATAACTGAGGCTCCCTGAATTCTGCCTCCACATGTCAGTTACTCTGCCTTCCTGTGAGGTTGCCTGGTCTTCCTCTAGAGTCTTTCAAAGAAAGACTAGAGTGGGCCCAGGCTGGGCATGAACCATAGCCCCTTCCACAGGTTGGGAGCTATGGCAACCAGGTAAGGCATGGCAACCAGGGTCAGGAGAATAGGGCTAGTGAGTCCCCTACTAGGGGATCATGCGGTCAGGTTCTCAATGAGAGGAAAATGGCCCCTTCTCCAGAGCCAAAGTGGTCAGTCCCTGCCAGAATTTCTAACTCTAGTTCCCCCTAGGGGGAACTCAAGGCAGGTTCAGAATGGGTGCAGCCAGCCATCCCCTCTGTAGGAGCAAGCTCAGCTACGCTGGGCTCAGGGAGATAGATCAAAAGAGTCTCCCATTGGGGGTGATGCCAACCCAGCCTGCAGGACTGGGCTAATAAGCCCTTCATCCCAGTCCCAGATGATAGCCTCTGAGGGAATCACTTTTTGAATGTCCCCACATTGAGTTGCTCTTCCTTCTCCCCAAAGATCCAAGCCCAGTGAGGTGGGGTATCCAGAACTTGGCAGGGTTCATCCAAGCAGTTTTTCCTATTGGGGGTGGTACCCATAAGCCTATAGGGTAGGGGCAGGCAGTTCTTTTCCTTTCCGGGGTAGTGCAGGCTTAGGCTCACCTGGAGATAGGAAAGGCCTGCCCCACTGAGACGTAGCTACCACATCCTAGTCCCTGCCCACCTGGTTCCTGGACAAAATCTTCCCCAGGAGACATGGTCCAAAAGTCCCAGCTCTGCATGGCACTTTGGTCCCCTGCTCAGTCTTTTTTTCCAAAGCCACACAGTTCAGTCACTATCTAGGTCTCTACCAAAAGCTTCCCCAAAAGTCACTGGCTGCAGCCCGCAGACCCCTCCGCAGAAACTGAATGAGGCAGAGTTGGGTCTCCAGCAGCCAGAGGCCAGACAATATAGTCCCCAGGCTGGTGCTATAATAGGAGGAGTGTTTGTTTGTGAAAAGGTTGCATCTGGGTCTCCTGCGCAGATTAAATGCTACCTTGTGGACTCCTCCTGCCTCTGTTGGTCTGGATTGGGGATCTCTGCAAGGGATTGAGACCGCACCCTCCTGGAGAGGGAGTGGGAGTTTTGCAGTCCAGTATCCCTCTGGCTGCCACTGAGTGCAGGGCCTAGCTCTTTTCATGTTCTTATAGTCTCTTCTTTTGTAAATCTTTGGATATAATATTTCAGTACAGCTAGTCTTCAGTTTATTATTCAGATTGATTGCTTTATAATTTAGCTGTAAATCTGGTCTAGGGCTAGGAGCAGGTTAGTGTTGCCTCCACCTACTCTGCAGCCACCTTGGAATCATCTCCACTTCTTATTGTGATTAATGCTGTGAACATGGCTGTACACATATCATTTCGAGACCCTCTTTTCATCATTTGGATAAATACTCAAAAGTGGAATATGGTAGTTCTATTTTTAATTTTTTGAGTAACCTCCTTACTGTTTTCCATAGTGGTTGCATCATTTTATTCCCCAGTAACAGTGTGTAAGTAAGTGTTCCAGGTTCTCCACATCCTCTCCAACACATGTTATTTTCTTTCTTTTTCTTTTTCTTTTTTTTTCTTTTTAAAGATTTTAAATTTATTTTTAGAGCAAGGGAAAGGGAGGGAGGAAGAAAGGAAGAGAAGCATCCATGTGTGGTTGCCTGTCACCTGCCTCCAGCTATGGACCTGGCTAGAGACCTGGCTGGCAACCTGGTTATGTGCCCTGGATGGGAATCGAACCAGTGACCCCTGGGTTTGCAGGCCGGCGCCTTATCCACTGAGCCACCAGCCAGGGCTTTGTTGTTGTTTTTTTTAAGTAGCAGTTTTAATAGGTATAAGGTGATTCTCAATGTAGTTTTGATTTGTATTTCTCTGATGATTGGTGATATTCTTTTCATATGTATACTGGCCATTTATGAAGAAATGTCTTTAATTTCTTTGCCCCTTTTTTAGTAGGTTATTTGAATTTTTATTTTTGCGTTCTAGGAGTTCTTTATATATTCTGGATATTAATCCCTTATCAGATGAATAATTTGCAAAGATATCCCATTTGGAAGGTTACCTTTTCACTGTGTTCATCACATCCTTTGATAGACAAAATTTAAAAAGTTTGATGTAGTTCCATTTGTCTATTATTGCTTTTGTTTCCTGTGCTTTTGGTGTCATATCCAAGAAAGTCCAATATCATCAAACTTTCCCCTATGTTTTCTTCTAGGAGTTTTATAGTTTTAGATCTTACATTTAGGCCTTTTATCCATTTTGATTAATTTTTGTGTATGGTGTAAGGGTCTAACTTCATTCTTTTGCATGTGAATATCGAGTTTCCCAACCATTATTTGTTGACAAGAATAACCTTATCTCATTGTGTGGTGTTGGTACCCTCATTTGACCATATATATTCATAAGGGTTTGTTCTTGGCTCTCTATTCTGCTTCATTAATCTAAAATATCAAAGTGGTATTTTACAAACTATTTTTGTCCCCAGGTCATTAATTCTTAATGACAATGATATTTAAAACAGTAGTTCATCATAGCCAGAAATAGAACTTCTATGTCAATGTTTTCATCAAATATTTCAAACAAATATGTGTAACAACTGACATATTTAGGTCCGCTTCACCTACATGGTCCTGTTTGATTCCAACTACAATTTTGTCATCAGCACCTTGTATCTTTATTTCAAAGGTGAGAAAGTTTAAATTTAAAGAGATTAAATAAAACTCAGCTAGTAGAGAAAGAGCTAACATTCAAACCCAGATTTCCTGACTCCAAATCCTGTATGTTGTTAGACCTAGCAGCTGTGTCTGTAGTAAGTATGCATGATAAATAATGAAACCAACCATGAAATTTGATCTTTCCTGTGGGCACCTTGAGTCATCTAAAAGTCCCTCTTCAGTGAACTAAATCCAGAATAAGTCTTCTTCCCAATACCTAAAATTCCTGAGCTCTTTAACATGTAGGATAATTAAAAGGAAGTTATTCTAAATATTATATAAACTTTTCTCTATTGATGAGTATATTTCCCACTTCTTTCATAGTTTTCTATTATGTAGCCTAATCCGAATTCTATTAACTATGTTATTTTTCCTCCCCAAGATAACTGCTAAAATATCAAGCACAGCAGTTACTAGACCTGTAGCTACTGGATATGGGGTAGGTTTCTCAAGCTGAAAATATTAAGATACTTTTTCTTATACATAAATTCATTTTAGGCAGTTCTTAATAATTTGGCTTTCAGTCCATGCCCCAGATATGATTTCTATTTTGAAGTTTATGAATATTATAAAAGCCTCATTATATTAATATTCTAGTCATTTTGATTATAAATATATCAGAAAATATATTATTATCTTTTCCTATTTGTAAACCCTTGTGTGTGTTGATTGACTTCCTTTCATTTTTGTTATATGATATAACCAAGTCTCATGCGTACTCCATTCATACATTTTATGTGAAGTTACATGTTACATAAACGTAAATATGTTTGTAATTTTAAAATACTAATATATTAAAAGGTAAAATTTGGAGTATAAGGGGACTAAATGGTAATGAAAAAATACAATAAAAATTGTTAAATAAATAAATAGTAAAATTTAAGAAAAATTTCAAAGGCATATATTTGGACATTACTTTTACTTGGGATATTTGGAGGAAAGGTGCTATATAAAAATCCATAAAGGAAAATCTTTTAAATGTTGCCCAAATTTGGATATTTTGCATGAAATAATAGAGGAACGCAAGAAATATGAGGGACTAAGGTAGGATTTATAATATATTATAAATATTTCTTAGAGGTCAGGAAAGTAGTTTTAGTGCCTAGAGAGGTCCAGGGTGCTTGTCTTCATGCTGTCCCTTTATATGACTGTGTGTCATATGAAATATGCTTTTATTAATCAGTCCACATATGTGTGACTTATAAATTTGATTTTTGGTGCTGTTTCAGAACAGGTGAAACCAAACATTTTCTGTGAAGGGTTTAGGCTTTCCAGGCCAGGCAGCCCCTGTTGCTACTCTGCATTCCCAGTACTGGAGCAGCCACAGATGGGCATGGCTGTGCTCCAGGGAAACTTAATTTACAAGGCTGAGGGTTGCAGTTTGCTGACGCCTGTGATACCTGCTTTGGAGTTTTACTGATTGATCCTATGTCCTCAGATAATACATGGAAAACATTGGGTTTAGGTTCATTTGCCAAGAGAATGAAGAAAAAGTTATTTTAAAAAACCTTTTATAACTTTGTTTATAAAATTAAGTGTAGATTATTTTGAAATTATTTTAATTTGTTTTTCTGTTTATTAGTCCAAGACGTCTCTGACATCATCAATGGGAGGAAGACCAGTGACAGGGGTTATCCAGGTATTTCTACCATGTGGTTTTTCATTTGGGGCTTTTCTTATGACCTAGAATATTGTTACCAAAGTTTTCTTTTCTTTATTATATTATTTTAAAATGTTAAAGAAAATGTTACTGATATAATGAATCTGATTACTTAAAGTGTGGGCTGCAGGTTGGAATTGTTTAAAAAATTAGAGGCAAAGCCTCTGAACTTACTGAGATTTCAGATGAGATCCCACCGGAGAGTAGACATGGACGGATGTACTCTGGGACCCATTTTCCCTATGCTGTCATTTACAACCATCTCTGTGATTTCTCTCACGGGTATGGAGAATACCAACCAAAACTAGGGGAGTAGGCAGCTAGTAGGCTATATAAGGTGCTACATAAAAATCCTTGAGGCTTTTTTTCTTTTCAAGTGGAGTAAGCCCTTTTAGAACAAATAATACAATTGTAGGGGAAAGCAAAAATAGAGACAGGGTTGACATAGAGTAGCAAAAGCACAGAATAGGAAGATGTGTCATTTGCAGAATTGTAAATACTTGTAAATGATTCCTATTCTTTTAAGGATGGAGTTACTAGACCTATGACAGCAGTGAGAGCAGCTGGTTTTACCAAAGCAGCTTTGAGAGGTTTGTGATATTGTCTCTACTAATTTTTCCAAATTTCTTAATATTTTTACATATGTAAATATTATTGCTATTTAAAATCTAACATGCTGTTGATTATAAGGTACGCCATTATTTTAGGTACTGTAAAAAAGAAAAAGGATGATGAAAATACTCTGCACTGCAATTGGGGCAGTAGTTGCACTGGCATATAACTTGTGCATTAAAAATTCATGTTTTATTTTACATAAGTAACAGCTCAATTTTTAAAAAGCAAAGGCAAAAATGGTATTTAAATATAAACTTAAATAATTTTAAAATAAAATTATTATGACAAAAAATATAATTATTTACCAATAAAAACAATTAAAAGCCAATGCCAGGTATTACTCACATGATTGATAATTTAGAGTTCATAATAGGAATAGGTTACCGCTGGGGAGGAGTAAATACTGAGAGAGTATCTCACTTTTGTTTTTATATGTCAACACAAGTTTTATTTACATAGTTTTACGTAGGCTAAAACTCTCACCAATTTCTTAATATACAGAATGTTTATGTAGACATAATAAATGTCATGTTTGTTTAATAAATTGTTAATCCAAGCCATTTAATAAGTAATTAAATAACTTGTGCAAGGTTTCATGTTTTCTTCAATCATGCTGAGTCACATATTAAATATGAATTCTTAGGCTCTGCGTTTGACCCTCTTGGTCAGTCAAGGGGCCCTGCTCCTCCTTTGGAAGTCAAAAACGAAGATAGGTATGTAAGTCCTTAATACTATTGTTTTATTGTTGCGTATTTTAAAAATTTTCAAATACATAATTCTTAAGTATTTTAAAAGTTTGTGTCAGCTGAACAGTAATTGCAACATCATTCCTAGTTCAGCAAAAGAATCAAGCCTAAGAAAAATAGCCATGTGCATCCTTTGTAGTTTTATTATATTATTTGACTTGAAGGTATATCTAATTTTTATGGAGCCCAATATTGATTCTTTTGAAAGCTAAATGAGGTTATAAATGTAATAAGACATGCTTATTTTAAAAGGATATTTCAAAGAAAAGAATTAAGAGAACGTATAAGAAGTTAGTTTGTCATACCAATATTGAAAAACTTAATTTTTATTGAATTAACTTAGTTTTGTGCTAGTGGTTAGAAAGTAACCAAAAAGCTATGGTATAAATTCAGCCATCTACTAGCGTATGTAATGGTATCTAGGTACTATTGATGTGTACATTTTACAAATAGTTTTAGAAGCAAACTCTTATTGAGTACTCACTGTATACCAGGCACTGTGCAAGTACTATAGGTAAATATAAAGCACAGAAACCTTGATTTGGTAGCACTAATTAAATTACAGGACTGAGATTTGAACCTAGGCTATTTCCAGAGCTCATGCTATTAACCACTACACTATTTTGCTTCTATATAGTAAATATTATTAAATTGTAATTCTTAAATTTAGTATTTGGACTATTATATAAATTACAGACATAATTTCCCTCTTCAATTAACAAGGAACCTCTATAGGAAACCACTTTACATTGTCAAGGTTAGTCAAGGGGCTCTGTTCCTCTTTTGGAAGTCAAATCCTAGTTTATGACAGCATACCTGCTAATAAAAGTATGTTATTTTATTTAAATGCTGTGTCATTCTGGATCCTTTCAGTTGCTAACAACAGAAAATACATCAGAACACACACACACAAGAACATTTACTATGTTTTTAATAGGAAGTCTGGAGAAGGGCAGTTATAGGGAATGGTTAATTTAATTTCTCAGTAACGTCAGCCCTGGTGCAGCTTCTCTCTGATGGCTTTTTTCAAGAGCCTTCCCATCCTCATGATTCCAACAGTACCATGAGAGTTCAAAATTTTCAGTCAAAACATTGATAAAACCTAGGAGGAGTCAGAAAGTTCCAGTCTCAGGTACCTTAAAAAGCAAAGAAAATCCAGGACCTTGCACATCAAGAAGATGGGTCCTCACTTCTTTCTCATTGGCAGAAAAGCATCACCATGCCTATGACTGAACCAAACATTTGATAACAGAATGAGGCTGGGCGGGCGCGGATTTTGCGTTTAAGAATGAGTGGGTGGCAGGCTATTGTGTGTGGGGATATCCAGCACTGTTTGCATAGAGGCCATTTTTTAGCATTTGATAGGGACAGGATATATTTTAAGTGTCTTCATAGAGCTGCCTTACAGACTTTTGCTTTAAATTTTTACATTATATTTTAGGTTTATAATAACAAACTGTCAGCAACATTTATTACAGTGTTTCAGACAACCAGAAAATAGAATTCTGTACTTCATTGTAACCTTTATGAAACCACCATCTATTATGCTCATTGCTCAGTTAGAACTTTGCAGATCTTTGTATTACACCTAATGAAATTTGTATCCCACCTGATAAAATTTGTAGGCAGGTTCCTTGAAGAATGCACAATCCTATGGACAATGATATGCTGTTAAGTTTATTCCTGTATTCTTTTTAAAAATCCCATTTTGGGGGAATTAAGAGAAATACAATGTATTTTGATATACTCCTAGTAAAATATTGTCTAGGCGTTGCTATGCGTTTGAAGTGTTGTGGTATTTTGCTGGAGGAAAATGGCAGCAAAAAGAAATTGATGTCATTTTTGAAAGGTGACTGATTTGAGTTGCTCTCTTTGCTACTAATGGAGTCAGGAGTTTTAAACCTCTCACCTTGTTAGAAATCTTCTCTTCAGTACTTATAAGGTAATAAGTAATAATAATTATGTTATCTCTTTTATGAAGAACTTTAGTTTTCCTAACCACTAGATAAAGTTCCCATTTGCCACACATCTAAAAAAATAATCTGCTTTTTTTTGGGGATGATAATACAAAAGCATAGCTCCCAGACTTATCTTACTGGGTTTAAATCCAGGCTCTCTGACTTTCTGGCTGTGTGATGTCTGACGTGGCACTTAACTTTCTAAACCTCAGTTTCCCTTTCAGTAAGAAAAATAATGATAGTATTTGTATCAAATGTAATTGTGAGAGTTAAGTGCCATAATCAGGGTAAACGTGTTGTTCAGTATGAAATTACCCTTATGCTACGTAAAGGCTAACTATTTTTACTGTTATTCTGAATAATTATAGTATAATGTAACTATTAAAAACAATGGTACATTTGCTATTTAATGCCATTTATACATTTCTCATGTATGACCTGTTCTTCACTTTTAAAAGCACTTACAATAAAAATGTCAAAAGTAAATTAAATCTTAGTAACAATATATATTATTGGTGATTGAATGATTAACTGCTTTCTTCTTTAATAGTCCAGAAGAAAAGATTAGACAATTAGAGAAGAAAGTAAATGAGTTGGTAGAAGAAAGCTGTATTGCCAATAGTTGTGGAGACTTAAAACTGGTAAGTTTATATACTAACAGGATTCAGGATTATAAAGTGTGTATGTGTACATATCCAACTTTATATATGGACATATGCAAGCATATGTATAGATATATTTTTGTTTTGTATTGACTGGCCTTAGAGTTTTCACTGAAAATTATTTTGAGAACCTGCAATTATAACTCTACTTTAAAGCTCTGATGTCAAAACAGTTGGCTGATTTTATAATTTTTGACATTGATCATTTCAGCAGGGGAAAGAAATTCTAATGTACTTATTGATTAAATTTGATAGCCTGATAGACTATTGGATTAAACTCAGCCTGCTGAAAGGCTCTTTTCTTATTTGAGTCTCAAGTACTTTTTCCTAAGTAGACTGCAAAATTATGGTTTTCTTGTTGGGAACCCTCCCCTGCTTTTTAAAAATTATTAAATGTTTTCTTTTAATTTGCTTTTCTTCACATTACTCTGATTGTTATACTATATAAATATTATTTCTGTGACTTTTGTTACCTGATTAATGAACGCTATTAGAAGAACTGTTTGATGTGAAAAGCTATCTTTGTTGCTCATAGAACTGGTACTTTTCTAAATCTAGTTCTAAACAAAATTTCCTGTTGGATTAATCTGTCTGTAGTTAGCCTCTCAAGAGAATGAGAAGGTTCCTGGCAATCTAAGTAGAATGTGGGAGCCAAACTAAGCATGCATGTGCTATAACATTGAGTAGCAGTTATCCTGTGACTTGTCTGGATTTTGCCATTCCAGAAACCAAACAAATCCATGTAAATTTTTATCACATAATATTGAATTAAAATACCCAAAGATTCAGGAGTTGGGAGGAAAGCAGAAATCAAAGACAGTCACACCTAATCGGTGCAAGATATGGATGTGATAATGGAGACTGGACTTAGGGCAAAACCACTGTATATTTTGTCCCTCCCAGAATAAGCACATATTTTTATGATGGTGAGCTCCAGTTTAAACAAATGGTCTGGGTTTGTTTATCAAGGGGAGCATGTGGTTAGGGTACTGCTAGCCCCAGGCATCCAGGGTTGGTTGGATACCACATCCAGCCCAGCTGGACACAGGTGTTTTCCAAATGCACAGATGTTCCTAACAAATGCTCAGAGTGTAAACTTAATTTTAGGCCTTAGAAAAGGCGAAAGATGCAGGAAGAAAAGAGAGAGTGTTGGTGAGACAACGTGAGCAGGTGATTACTCCAGAGAACATCAATTTGGATTTAACTTACTCAGTAAGTATGAAATAAATACCTGTTGAGTAAAGTTATTTTGTCCAGGATTTGTAGATTCCAGAGGTCTTTCATTTTTTTATCTTTTGTTTCCTTTTATTTTTAAAATCTCATTGAACCTCTGATGCCTAGAATTAGATTAATAATAATCTTTCTTTATGTGAGAGTTCATGATACACTCTCATGTTTAGTCTCTGCAAAGATCTTTTATTCAGTTTGTTATTTTTAATGATTTAGTAAGTACTTACCCACTAGCCAATAAATGACTCTTTTTAAATAGGTGTGCTATCCACTTTATTCTTTTTTTAAATTTAATTTTAATTTTTAAATTAATTTATTATTGTTGTATTACAGTTGTCCCATTTTTCATTGTTCTCCCCTGCCCTGCCCACCCTACCCCCTCTTCCACAGTCGTTCCGATCCCGTTGTCCCTGTCCATGGATCATCCATACTAGTTCCTTAACTAAACCCTTCCCCTTCTTTCCCCCTTTCTCCTCCTCCCCTCTCCCCTCTGGTCCCTGTCAGTCTGTTCCTTGTTTCCATGCCTCTGGTTCTATTTTACTCACTTGTTTGTTTCTTGAAGACTGCTAATATTTATGCTCTGTTCAGTGTGGTTACTTTAATGAGATTCTTATGTGGGCTTTTTGGCTTGTGATTCTCAAGAACTTTATATGAGGCAAAAAGGGCAATGTTCTGTGAGGGCACGAAAATAAATAAGTAAATAAATAGCGAATTTCTAGCAAAATTTCTTTAAGTCTGAAAAGACAGTTTCTTGATGTTGCTAGTGGTGTTTAAAAGGGTGTGTTTTCAGTGGGAAAAGTCTTCATATGCCAAACACGTCGAAAAAAGGATGTTTGAAACTAAATGAGAATTTTTAGATGTTTACTACTTATTGCTAATATTTTTAATGCCATGATCAATTTATACTACTCATATTTTTACCTCTAGAAAGAGAATTTGCTCTAACTTAAATTATAATTTTTTGAAATAGTTTTAAAACTTTTTTGTTTTCTTGTATTTTTCCCATTACCATTTATCCCCAGATACCTTCTTCCACCTACACTTAACCTCCTCCCCTCCACAATTACCACAGTTTTCTGTGTCCATAAGTTTTCTCTCTTCTTTTTTGTTTGATCTCTCCACTTAAATTATAATTTTGCATATAAAGAATTACTGTTCAAATACAGTTTAAGATATTGCTACATGAAATATAATTTATACATGAAATTTAATTTATACTTATGGATCTTCCTTATCCCTCTTATCATCAGCAACATTAATAATACACAATTATTCTTTGTAGGTCTTCCTGAGATTAATGGATAGCAAATACTACCTGAATTAGAGAAAGAATACGTAGAAAATAAGGTGAAATTCAGAGGTCAGCCTTGCCTATCTGAATGTTCTGGTTCATTTGGAATGCAAGATTTTCTCTGTCTACTTCATTTCCTAATTTGCTGGGTGTCTTGATATAAGCAGCTAACTTTGTTGTAGTACTTTTAATTTCTAGAAGGATTATAGGCAAAAGGGGCCCAAAATGACCATTATGTGTCTTTTGCAATATTTGTTTCCCTTAGGTTCTTTTCAACTTGGCCAGTCAGTATTCAGCTAATGAAATGTATGCTGAAGCACTAAACACATATCAAGTTATAGTAAAAAATAAGATGTTTATCAATGCAGGTAGGTGTTTATAGTCAGTTTGTCTAATATGTATAGTTGTTTTGTAATGTTCATGTTTCCTTACTTCATGGTTTCTTACAATGAAATGACTATGTCCCAAAATAAATGTGTATTTATATAGAAGTGTCCTATTTAAAGATACTATTTGTATGAAAATCCACACAAATGCAATTGAGATAATACAGTTAGTATGAAATATTGGATTGGCCAAAAAGCTCATAATGTTTTTTCTATAAATTAAAAGACATATTTTTCATTTTCACCAAGAACTTTATTGATCTGGATATTTTTAATATTTTGACTATCTCCTCCTATTGGCTTCTACTGGATAGAGGCCAGGTGTGCTGCTCAACATCTTCCAAAGCCTAAGACAGCCTGGCAGCAGAGAATTATTTGACCAAAGTGTCAGTAGTACTAAGAAATTTTGCAAACCACTTTTGAAATGTTCAGTTAGTCACAGCACCTTCTCCATACACTGCACAAATCTTTTTTCACATTTTAATGGCATTTTTACCTTTCTTGAAATACTGAAGCATAATATGCTGAAAGTATTGCATATTTTTCTTTTCTTTTTTTAAAGATTTTATTTCATTATTTTTAGAAAGAGGGGAAGCAAGAGAGGGAGAGAGACATCAATGTATGGTTGCATTTCACCTGCCTCCAGCCACAGACCTGACTGGAGACCTGGTTTGTAACCTGGTTATGTGCCCCAGCTGGGGAATCGAACCTGCGACCTTTGGGTTCGCAGGCCGGCACCTTATCCACTGTGCTACCAGCCAGGGTTATTTTTCATTTTTAATATTAAAATATCTGCACAAAAATTCACCAATTTTGTTTTCTTTAAACACACACTGATAGGACAGCTGCCACAATACAATCTAGCAAAATTGTTTTGAATGAAGTTAGAGAGAATTAAGCATTTCTAGAGCCATCGTATGGAAAAAACATAACAGATGTTTTGACCAACCCAGTATAAAGGTAACCCCCATATAACACAGTTGTTAAGTTCCTTAAAAATGCTGTGTTACGTGAATCCATGCTATACGAAACAGAACTAATACAAAAAAGGGGGTTAAGTTCCAAAAATTAAAAAAATATACTATTTTTTAAATTAAGAAAGATATTTTTGTTAAAGCAATTTTCACCAAAAGTGTAACATATTAATATGTATTAAATAATGTTTTCTTCATCATTACTACTAAGCACCAATATTTTTGACAAGATATCTTCATCCTCTGAACTTTCTACGATATTATCTTGAATTCTACCCTGTATTTTTTACAAAAAATCTGTTAGTGCTTAATACTCCACAAACAAAATGCATTTAAAATTCTAATAAATTTTAAAATTCTGCAGATTAATCTGATACATCCACACTCAAATGAAAAGTTTCAAATGAGATATCTTTTGTACTTAAAAGTTTTTATTATACTACATGTTGTTCGGGGATTTCCCTAATTTCAAATGAGGTATTTTTTGCTCTTAAAAGCTCTTATTATATTCCATATTGTTTGACTATTTCTCTAATTTTGAATGAGATAGTTTTTGCTTTTAAAAGCTCTTATTACACTCCATGTTGTTCAAGGATTTTTCTAATTCTCAAACCATGTTAGAGTGAAAGCATGTTCTAGGATGCCATGTTATAGGAGGTTTTTCCCCAGTTCTGGAACCATGTTAGAGCGAAACTGTGTTACAGGCATGCCTTGTTTAATTGGAGTCACCTGTATTACCTAATAGTAATAAAAAAATGTGTTCTGTGATCACAAATAGAATGAACCATGGCAACTCCATCAAGCATGCTTCTTCTTTTGTATAACTCATTCCCAAGAAGCTATAGTTTATATCTAGTATGTATATTGTATAATTTTTGGTAGTAGTACCAAAGCTTATTAATATTATGTTAATGTGTGTAGTATTACTGAGTCTAATTTTAAAATCTTGTTTTCTTAGAAAAATTCAACTCCAGCTTTCTAATGTAAATCAGCTGTTCCTACTTTAATTTTAGAAATCCATCTGTCTTAAGTTCCATTTCCACACAGAATTAGTGTATGGATAGATGAAAATAGTATGACTATTTTAAAGGGAGAATTTTAGGTAATGTCTGAGCCTTCATAACTTGAGAAAAGCATCAATGAATATGAATTAAAGTTATATAAAATGTGGGAAAATGAAAAACATAGACTATTATACATTCATTTTTTTAATTAGGAAGATTGAAAGTGAATATGGGAAATATATATTTAAAGCAAAGAAATTACTCCAAAGCTATTAAATTCTACCGGATGGCGTTAGATCAAATTCCAAGTGTCCATAAAGAAATGAGGTGAGTTCACATAATGATAACTTTGTAAAATTTGTGCTATATCTCAGAAAAAAGCTAACTCTTCTGATCTGTAGTCAGTGGGTTGAACATTTTGAGGTATTTGTACATGGGAGGTGTTAGATTTATGTGATGTCTGTACTTGTACACATTTGTATAACAACAAGTTAAAGGTATAATATGTAATTAATTGAAATTAAATGAAGCGGCTTGGCCTATATAAGGGATAACCACCAAATACAGTTAACTTCCACCACAAAAATCAAAACTTAGTCCTTTTGGACTTATCAGACCCTAGATTGAAGGCTAGGAATTCAGACCCTGTGATATTTGTACTGTAGCTTGAGAGTGAAATCAGGGAAGGAGAAGGTCGCTTCTGAATCTTAGAAGAGGAGGTTGGAAAGGGAAACTGGGATATTTTCTATTCCTACACTATTTCAAGAGCATACAGTAAATTACCTTTCTAAGGTAGTAGCCTTAGAAATGTAGGTTTCCATGATGTCATAATTTCCCTTAGGCATAGTACACTCCCTCTGTGAAAGTTAATTTATTTGTAACTGCCACCTTCTGCAATCATTTGTTTTCAAGTTATGCATGATAGTTTATTATCATCAGTAAAAACAGCGCCCATGACCCTGGCTGGTGTGGCTCAGTGGATTGGCACCAGCCTGCGAAGCCACGTGTTGCAGGTTCAATTCTCACTCAAGGCACATACCCAGGTTGCAAGTCAGGTCTCCAGCCAGGTTCCCAGCTGGAGGCAGGTGAAAGGCAACCATACATTGATGCATCTCTCCCTTTCTTCCTCCCTCCCTTCCCCTCTCTCTAAAAATAATGAATAAAATCTTAAAACAAACAAACAAAAAAACAATGCCCTTGAAGTACTTTTAACTGAGGTGAGGTCAAGAATTTGAGCATTTTAGAAAAGGTAATAGTATTAGACAGCATATGTTAAGTACTTAATCATCAAGAATCAAGAAATGCTGTAGCAATTAAGTTGAGGAGATAATTATTGAGAATAAGAATAGTTAGGAAAGGCATTATGAAGGTGTGTATTAGAGAAAGGTGACTTAAGTGGAGAAAAGGAGAAACATATCAAACAAAAGGAATAACATGAGAAGAGCCAGGGAAATCAGTGTTCCTGACCTGGTAGGATAATTATGAATTAATTAATGTAGTCGGAACAGAGGGATTATGTTGAGAAGTAGTTAGGAAAGATGGGATCCCTACCTTTAGAATGTCTATAATCAAAAAACAGACAATAACAAGTATTGAAGAGATGTAGAGAAATTGGAAGCTTCATGCATTGGTAATGTAAAATGGATATACACTTAGAAAAATAATTAGGTAATATCTTAAAAAGTTAAATACAGATTTACTGTATAACCAGTGGTACTGTATGTACCACTCTCAAGTACATAACCCAGAAAATGAAAACATGTTGTCAGAGGGGATTATATGCAAATGTTCTTGGCAGCATCATTCATAACCAACAAAAGTGGAAACAATCAGTATTTGTCAAGTAGGCTATGGATGAATAAAATGTGCTGTGTTGCGACTATGGAATATGATTTGGCAATATAAAAGGAGTGAAATGCTGACATGTGCTACAATATGTGGAACATTCAAAAGATTATTCTGCTGATGGAGAGACACCAAAAAAATACCACTTTTGTATGAGTCCATTTATGTGCAGCATCTGGAAAAGGCAAATCCAGAGAGAGAAAAAGGAATTGGTGTTGTGGTTAGTGTTGCCCAGGGCTGGAGGTGAGAATAGGAGTGACTGCTCATGGACACAGTTCTTGTTTTATATTTTTTAAGAGTGACAGAAATTATTTAATAAGACTATGGTTATAGTTCTGCAACTGTGTGAATATACAGTAATCATTAAATTGGGTGCTGAAAACAAGAACATTTTGTGATATGTGAATTTAGTCTCTGTAAAGGTTTAATAAAACAAAAGAAAAAAGTCAGTTGGGAAGGAAAAAATGGAAACTATCTGTGGAATGTCTTAACTACTGTACTGAAGAGTTCAGACTTTAAACTGATTGCTGTTTATTTCTCTAGGATTAAAATTATGCAGAACATTGGCGTTACATTTATTAAAACCGGCCAGTACGCTGATGCCATTAATTCATTTGAGCATATAATGAGCATGGCACCAAACCTGAAGGCCGGCTTCAACCTCATTCTCAGTTACTTTGCTGTTGGAGATCGAGAGAAAATGAAGAAGGCTTTCCAAAGACTGATTGCTGTCCCATTAGAAATTGATGAAGATGATAAATACATTTCACCAAGTGTGAGTATGAGGAAGACTGTTGTAGCCAGCCCTTAATTATCCTTGCTTTTCTGTTTCTAGAAATTAAAAAATTAGAGTGTATGACTTCTTAAGTTACTCCCAGCCCTAATGTCTTTCAATTATATAAGTACAGTTAATGTTTTACCATTTTCATTTATTATTTAAATTAGCTTGAGAATGTAACTCCATTGAAATAGGGCTAAAAGGATGGTTAAAACAGATTGATTATATAGTTTAAGTCAGAAAAACAAAGGATAATATTAAGAAAAACAAGGTTACATGCCATTCTTTAAGAGTAATATAAAGTCATTTTATTGTTTCTGGAGTCATTGAACATCAAGAATGAAAAGAAGCGATTCATCCTTATTCAAAGGATGCAGCATAATACAAAAGTATTATTTTCAAAGAACTGAGAAATACTATGTAATGTTAAGTAAAAAAAAAAAAAAAAAAAACAAGTGAAAAATACTGATATACACTCACACATGAACATAATCTGGAAGGAAGTATACCAAAATAGAAGTAGTAGTTCCTGGAATGATGTTATTTTTCTTAATGCTTTTAAAATATTTTTCAGATTTTTACATGTAAATCACTGTTATACCACTATTATTTCATATTAATTCAAACCATATGAAATTATCTGTATTTAAAAATCAAAATAGTGTAATAATGTCAATTTCATAAATTGAACTTACAGATTTTAAGGGCATTTCAGTTTTGTTCTTGGCTCCACTACTCATTACTTATTATCTTGTACCTCAGCTCCTTTACATACAAAATAGGATTAATTATAATAACCTATCTTACAGGTTTGTGAGGATTAAATGAAATAATGCAAGTGAAATGCTTAAAACAATACATGAAGTATTGTAAGTGGTGGGTTAACGTTAACTATTATATATTAATTACTTTCATTTTGAGAAAAAATAATGTGTGTGTGAAAAATTCATCGATGATTTTAATAAGGAATAAAGATAAAGCATTTGTATTTGAGTTTAGAATTGATAATACGGAGGTTTGGCTGCCTGACGCAAGAAAAGCCAAACTTGTGAGGCAGGTGCTTGTGCAAAATGAAAGAGGTTTTATTCAGATGCCACACAACCTGGGAGAACAGTGAACTGCTGTCTGAAAGACCATTTTGTTTTCAGTGCAAGCCCACTGTTCTTATAGAATATGGCAGGGAGGGCTTTTATTTTCTCTATCCAGTAATCTGACTAGCTTGAGCATGCTTGGAGCCCCGTGCATTTGTCTTTCTAGCTTTCAGTGTGCTTGGGCCCTGCCCATCCAGATTTTTAGCTTTCGGCACACTTGGGCTCTATCCACTCATTTTTCTAGCTTTTGGCACACCAAGGCCCTATCCATTCGTACTTCTAGCTTTTGGCATGCTTGTTTCCTACCCACTTATATTTCTAGCTTTTGGCACTTGGGCTCTGTCCATTTATATTTCTAGCTTATGACACCAAGGGCCCTATCCATTCATATTCTACATTTTGGCAAGTTTGGGCCCTATCCATTCACCTTTCTATCTCTGGTGCATTTGGGACCTGTCCACTCACATTTCTAGCTTATAGTGCTCTCAGGTCCTGTCCATTCATATTTCTAACTTTTGGTGGCACTCAGTGTAAGAACCTTCCCCTACCACCATCTTGGCCAATGGGGGAGACTATCCAGTGCTCCAGTTGACTGTTTATAGTAACAGTATCACAGTTTCTGTGTATTGGTCCTTTTCTGTCCAGCCTGACCTTTTTATCAGCTGCTCAGCATGGGTGTTAGTTTAGCAGCAGAACATACATTTTTCTCAAGTGCATGTGAAACATTCTAAAGATAAACTGCATGTTAGGACACAAAACTAGTCTTAATAAATTCAAGAAAATTGAAATCATATTAAGAATCTTCTCTGACCACATCGTGTGAAACTAGAAATCAACTAAGATTTTTTTAAAAACTGAAAAACATTTGAATACATGTGGCTAAATAACATGTTATTGAACAATAAACATTAACAGGGAGATCAAGGAAGAATCAAAAGTTACCTGGAAACAAATTAAAATGAACACACAACAATCTAAAATCTGTGGGACACAGCGAGAACAGTCCAAGTCCAGAGGGGGAAGTTCATAACATTATAGGCCTACCCCCAAAAGCAAGAAAAATCTCACATAAACAATCTAAGCAAGCACCTAAAAGAAATAGAAAAAGGACAAAAACAAAGCTCAAAGTAATAGAAAGGAAAAATAAAGATCAAAGCAGAAATAAATGACATACAGACATACACATACACAAAACAGTACAAAAGATCAATAAAACCAATAACTGGTTCTTTGGAAAGATAAACAAGATTGAGGAATGTTTAATTAGACTCATCAGGAAAAAAGAGAGAAGACTGAAATAAGCAAAATCAGAATTGAAAGAGGAAAAGCAACAACTGACATCACAGAAATATAAAGGATTGTAAGAAAATATATGCCCCCAAATTGGGCAACTTGGATGAAATGGATAAATTTCTGGAAACATAAAATCTCCCAAAACTGAATTAGGAAGAATCAGAAAACCTGAATAGAACAATTACAGTTAGTGAAATAGATGCAGGAAAAAAAGAAGAAAAAACCCCCCACAAAAGTCTGGACCCAATGGCTTCATAGGTGAATTTCATCAAACTTTCAAAGGAAAACTAACACATATCCTTCTCAAACTAGTCCAAAACATTTAAGAGGAGGGAAGACTTCAGGTTATTTTTACAAGGCCAACATTACCCAAAATGTAAAACCAGGTAAAGACACTACAAAGAAAGAAAATTATAGGCCAATATCCCTGATGAACATAGATGCTAAAGTCCTCAACAAAATATTAACAAACTGGATCCAGCAATACAGTAAAGAAATCATACACTGTGATCAAGTATGATTTATTCTGGGGATGCATGGTTGGTACAATATTTGCAAATCAGTTAATGTAATGCATTGCATAAACAAAATGAAGGATAAAAATCACATAATTATATCAATAGATGCAGAAAAAGCATTTGATAAAATCCAACACCGATTTATGATAAAAACATCCAAACTGGAAATGAGAAAGGAAAACTGCCATTATTTGCAGATGACATGATATTGTACATAGAAAAACCTAAAGATGCTACCAAAAAACTACTAAATCTAATAAATCAACTTGGCAGAGTAGCAGGATACAAAATTAGTATTCATAAATTGGTGGCATTTTAGTACATCAATAATGGACTATTAGAGAAATTGAGAAAATAATCCTATTTACTACTGTAACAACAAAAAAGTGGTATATCAGAATAAATTTAACCAGAGTTAAAAGACTTGTACTTGGAAAATTATAGGACACTGAAGAAATAAATTGAGGAGGATATAAACAAGTGGAAGCAATTACCATGTTCTTGGACTGGAAGAATTAACATTAAAATATCCGCACAACCCAAAGCAATCTGTATATTCAATGCTATTCCTATTAAAATACCAATGTCATATTTTACCAACCTAGGAAAATACTCCAGAAATGTATAGGGAACTAAAAAAGATCCCAAATAGACTCAGTGATCTTGAGAAAGAAGAACAAAGTTTGAGGGTTCACAGTACCTGATATAAAACTATAATACAGGCCCATTATAATTAAAACAGCCTGATACTGGCATCAAATGAGGCATATAGATGAATGGAACAGAACAGAGAGCTCAAAAATAAATGCTTGTATGGTCAATTAGTATTCAACAGGAGGCAAGATCATAAAATGGAATAAAGACAGTCTCTTTAATAAATGATGCTGGGAAAATTAGGTATGCCAAAAAAATGGAACTAGAGCACCTACTTACATCATACACGAGAATAAACTCAAAATGGGTAAAAGAATTAAATGTAAGTCATGAACCATAAAAATCATAGAAGAAAACATAGGCAGTAAAACCTCAGATATCTGTTGTAGCAATTTTTTTACTGATATATTTTCTCAGGCAAGAAAGACATTAATAAATCATACTACATCAAACTAAAAAGCTTTTGCACAGCAAAAGAAACCATCCACAAAATGAAAAGGCAACCCACTCACTATGTGGGACAACATATTTGCTAATGATACATCTGATAAGGAATTAATTTCCAGAATATATGAAGAAGTTAATACAACTCAACACCAGGAAGACAAACAATCAACAATGGGCAAAGAACCTAAATAGACACTTCTCCAAAGAGTACATACAGATGGCTAACAGACCTGTGAAAAAATGCTCAACATCACTAACCATCAGAGAGATATAAATTAAAATCAATGAGATTTAACCTCACAGCTGTTGAAATGGCTACCATCAGTAAATCAACAAACAACAAGTACAGGGTGGCTAAGACGTGGAGAAGAGGGAATCCTTGTGCACTATTGGTGGGACTGCAGATTAGTGCAACTACTGTGGAAACACTATGGAATTTTCTTAAAAAATTAAAAATGGATCTGCTTTATGACCCATAAATTCTACTTAGGAATTTATGGCTTCTTATTCTGAAGAAGCCAATGAACAGTCATTTGAAAGCATATATGCACCCCTATATGCATTGCAGGATTATTTACAATAGCCAAGATTTGGTAACAGCCCAAGTATCCATCAGTAGATGAGTGGATAAAAAAGCTGTAGTACTTTTACACAGTAGAATATTATTTGGCCATAAAAAATTTTGCGACAGCATGGATGGACCTAGAGAACATTATGCTAAGTGAAATAAGCTGTCAGAGAAAGACAAATACCATATGGTCTCACATTTTTGTGGAATCTAATGAATAAAATAAATTGAGGAACAAAATATAAACTAAGGCATGGTCACAGGAAACAGTCTGATAGCTGTTAGAGGGAGGAGGCTGGGGAACTGGACAAAAGAAGGTGAAGGGATTAAGCAAAAAACCCCCACATATACGTATATGTATATACAAACAAAGGCATAGATAACAGAATAGTGATATTTAGAGGTAAGGTGTAAAGTGGGGGTGGCAGGAGGTGGAGGAAGGCAAAGGGGGAAAATGGGGATGGAAAGAGACTTTGCTCAGGGCAATGAATGTATGATGCAGTGTGCAAGTGATGTTTTATGGATTTGTACACTTGAAATCTGTATGGTTTTGTGAACCAGTGTTACCCCAATAAATTCTATAAAACATTTTTTAAATATTTGTGTTACTTCCCTGGAGAATGTAACAGGTAATCAGAAATAAGAAAAAATGTTCTACTTTACACAACAGAAAATGTTGTAGAAAGATTAATTTATGGTTCATTTTCTATAACTAGTTAATAATTAAGTTGATTAGAAATCTAAGTTCTTGGTATTTATTTCTGAATTATTCATCTTTTTTTTCTAATTTCATTTTTCCAGGATGACCCTCATACCAATTTAGTGATTGAAGCTATAAAAAATGATCACTTAAGGCAAATGGAACGTGAAAGGTAATATTTGGGGCACTTAGTAATTAAAACCAGATAATGTAGGTTAAATTTGTATAAACGAGTTGAATGGGCGTCTGGTTATTTTATTCAAAACTTGTTATATGCATTATATTTCTTGAATAGTCATGTTGTTTCACCATTTTGGTACTAGACTGAGTTCTCTTTTCTTTTCCACAATAATATCAGTGCTTATGTTGATTCCAGTTATTCTTACTCATTTGCTCTTACTATTTCTTTGTTACTTGCTTTTCCCTCTGCATTTGGTGCAACATTGAAATTTTGTTTTTATTATTTTTATTTTTTAATTATATCTTTATGCATTTTTGTCCAGCTTCCCAATTAAACTTCAACTCTTAAAAACAAAGTTCTTGCCCTGGCTGGTAGCACAGTGAATAAGGCACCAGCCTGCAAACCCAAAGGCCGCAGGTTCGATTCCCCAGCCAGGGCACATAACCAGGTTGCAAACCAGGTCTCCAGTCAGGTCTGTGGCTGGAGGAAGGTGAAAAGCAACCATACATTGATGTCTCTCTCCCTCTCTGCCTCTCTCCCTTCCCCTCTTTCTAAAAATGATGAAATAAAATCTTAAAAAAAAGAAAAAACTTCCTTCTATTTATTTCATTTCTTCCTTTTTCCAATAAGAGGTACCTAGTCTCTGCCAAGAATCTTTTGGAACTTTTAATATTTATTGATAGCTGGAGGCAGGTGAAAGGCAGCCATACATGGATGTCTCTCTCCCTCCCTGCCTCTTTCCTTTCCCTTCTCTCTGAAAATAATAAATAAAATATCTTTTAAAATAATAATACTATTTATTGAATATGCAAAAGGTATATTAGCAGTATATCACATTATATACAAGGCTCTTAGTTTCATAGTTCTGTATTGTTAAGTACATTCACAATGATTTATAACAAGAACTTCTGCATCTTCCCAAACTGCAACTCTGTACCCATTGAAAACAACTCTCCATCACCCCTCTACCCCAGTCCCTGGTACCCACCTTTCTATGTGTCTATGAATTTGTATGCTCTAGTAACTTCATATAGATGGAATTCCATTATTTATCTTTTTGTGACTGTATCACTTAGCATAATGTCCTCAAGTTTCATCCATGTTGCAACATGTTGAAATTTCCTTCCTTTTTAACTCTGAATGAGAGTTCATTTTATGTGTAAGGGCCTTTAATCTTTAGAAAGTAGTTTAACATTAAAAATGATAGGGAGGCACCTGGAATATCAGATAAGGAATTCAAAAGAATGATGATAGAGAAGCTCAGTGAGCTCAGCCACATCAAAGAAAACTGTAAACAACTCCAGGAGAACTACAAAGAACTCCAGGGAAATTACAAAGAACTCCAGGGAAGTTACAAGGAACTTACTGAGAACTACAACAGCATGAAAAAGGACATGGAAACTATC
>PVIW01002031.1:156258-245512 GCA_004026585.1 Noctilio leporinus | reverse complement strand
ACAATAGCCAAGTGCTGGAAACAGCCTAAGTGCCCATCAGTGGATGATTGGATCCAAAAACTTTGGTACATTTACACAATGGAATTCTATATAGCAGAAAGAAAGAAGGAACTTGTACCCTTTGCAACAACATGGATGGAACTGGAGAGTATTATGCTTAGTGAAAGAAGCCAGTCAGTGAAGGACAAATATCATATGATCTCACCCATTAAGGGACAATAATGAGCAAAACTAACAACAAGCAAAACAGAACCAAGTATATGAATACAAGGAATAGGCCTTCAGTGGTCAGGGGGAAAGGGGTTGGGGGGAGGGGGAAGGCAGAGGCAAGAAAGGGGAGCAGCTTAGACAAGAACCTACTATAAAGGAACCATGGACATGGACAACAGGTGGGATTGACTTTGGGGGGAATGGGTGGGTGGGGAGGGAGCAGAGGGGAGCAAAAAAAGAATGGATGTAATACAACAACAGTAAAATTTTTTTAAAAAACCTGTGATACATGTACACAACGGAATACTACATAGCAGAAAGAAATAACTCTTACCCTTCATGACACCATGGATGGAACTACAGAGTATTATGCTAAATGAAATAAGTAAGGCAGTAAAAGACAAATACCATATGATCCCACCTATAAGAGAAACCTAATGAGCAAAACAAATGAGCAAAATAGGACCAGAGACGTGGAAACAGGGAAGAGACTGACAGCAACCAGAGGGGCAGGGGATGGGAGATTAGAGGGGCAAGAAGGGGGAGGATCTAGTCAAAAAACAGGTATAAATGAGCCATGGACATGGATAACAGGGTGGGGATTGACTATGTGAGTGGAGGATGGGCAGGGGAGAGCAGAGGGGGAAAATTGGGACAGCTTAAATAGAACAACAATAAAAGAAAAATTCATGCCAATTATAAATAATGTGTACCTAGTGGTAGGCTGTTTTTCACATAGATGCTGACAGACTTGTGAGCATGGTACTGTTGTTATTCCCTTTACCCTTATTCTACTTATAAAGGTCAATTTGCTTATCCAACATTACACTGTGCATAAGTGGCTGAATCATGGCCAAAACCCATGCTTAATATTTGGGATTTTAACCATTACTCTATATTACTTCAAGCTAATGTACATGAAATCATTTGTAAACTATAAAAAAAAGCTTCATATAAATATAACACCCATGCAATATATCATAACTACAAGTACATTAGAATAACTTCTTTATATTAAACTTTCTGCTCTGCTTGCCCTCAAAAAAAAAAAAAAAAAAAAAAAATGAAAACATGTCCACACAGAAACTTGTACATGAATGTCTATTGTAGCATTATTCATAATAGCTGAGTGAAATAGCCCAAATGCTCACCAGTGGATAAATGAATAAACAAGTTTGGATATGTATGGGTTTTGTTTATATGTATACAAAATGCAAATAGTGAGAACTTCTCCCAAATTCTAAGATGTGAGCATTAAAACTGCAGTTTCTGCAAACTTCACCAAGAGACAGGAAAAACTTGGCTTGCTCAAACCATGTAATGGAGGTAAGTTAAGGCTTCCAGGATAATACCTACCCTTTTATTCTATTGGAAAATAATAATTTATTTGCAAAATTTTTAATCTTTAATACATGTAACTACATATACTACTATATGAAATTTTGCAATAACTAGTTAAAACTGGTTATAAATTATTTTGGAAATGTTCTCTTCAAGCAAATCTTCTGAATGTATTTTACAACTATAAAAGCAGGAAAAGGGAGCCCTGGCTGTTAGCACAGCGGATAAGGTGCTGGCCTGTGAACCCAAAGATCGCAGGTTCGATTCCCAGCCAGGGCAACATAACTAGGTTGCAAGCCAGGTCTTCAGTCATGTGTGTGGCTGGAGGCAGGTGAAAAGCAACCATACATTGATGTCTCTCTCCCTCCGCCTCTCTCTATTCCCCTCTTTCTAAAAATAATAAAATAAAATCTTTTTTTAAAAAGCTTAAATGTTTAAAATGTTTTGGGGACACTTTAAACTGAATGCAGTATATAGTTCTAAAAAGTGTTGTAGAATGTAATGCTATTATTGATAAAACCCTGATGGTGATCTGAACAGAAAGAAGAAACTCAATATCCCCTTGCTGAAAGATTATGGATAAAATGAGTTAATAGTGCTCCCAGGCACTATTAATTTACATATTCATGACTTTTGTGGTATTTTTCTTTTGTTGTTCTTGTTAATTGAATATTCTTCTTTGGTATCTAAACGCACAATAACTTTTCTTCTAATGCTGACCTTTTAATAGGATTCAAGATCCCTGAGTGCATGATCAAGAAATAGTCACTTCCTTGCCAGCAAAAGAAAGATACATTATGTGCAGGTACCTAGGTCACTTTCTAAGTATTTGCTTTAGTTCACATCATCTTTACTGTAAAAACACATATCTGAGTCAAATGGTACAGATGTTCACTAAGGCAGGTTACATACTACATGAGAAAAAAACCCAATGACTCTGAATTACTCTGTTCAAGTGAGTGGACTTCTGAAGTGTAGTTCTTTCTTAAGTTTTTGCAATACATATAGTAGGGTATATTTTAAAACTATAATTCATATAATTCTTTACATAATTCGGTAATTAGAAGTAACTTTATCTAGTTATTCTCATAGACTGTGATAAAGACCAAATAACTCAAAAGCCAGCTTTCTGGCTGAGCTTCTGTCAATGCAAAGTGTAGGATGTGTGTGAAGAATGATGAAGCAGGAAATGACTTGGATAGCAATGGAAATAATATGTTCTGTTTGCTTAAGTTGCTGTATAAGAGGCAAACCTTCCCACTTCCTTCATCACCAGAGTTGTGATTAAAACTCTGACTGCCTGAAGCCAAATATAAGGTTGTATTCTTTTCAACCACCTGTCAATCTTTCAACTGGCTGGTTTACAGGGTCTGAGAAAAGACACGGTCCTATTTTAAACATGTGAATGAAAGATCCTGCTTTGGAAAATTCATCTGAAAAATTGGGCTTTCTCTTTTAGTTCCACATCACTGTGGAGCAGTGACAACAAGAGGAGTTTAGATTGTAATTTTGTCAAACACTGTTTTTACTTATTAATTGAGGTGTGTTTTATTATCTTTATAAACTCATATTTAAATGTATATGTTATATACTCAAGTACTGTTAATGTAATGCATATTCATAAATCTAAGTTGATGTAACTTTGAAAGAAATGACTTCATGGACGTGTGAAGAAAATGATGGTAAATGTCATTGCCTGATACGTCAGAAATTTTCACATTAAGATTCTCATTAGCACATGGACAACAGGGCAGGGACTGACTGTGAGAGAGGGTGGGGGACAGAGGAGAGCAATGGGGGGAAAAAAACAAAACAATTGTAATACAACAATAATAAACTGATTTTTTAAAAATCATTTTAAGATGCTCATTAGCTTTACCACATTTCTTGTGTTTTCACTACACACTGTTAGTAAATATCTACATTGCATGATCTCTCATAAGTTGAATCGAGGGTCAATTAGAAAACATTTCACCTTTAAGTTTCCTGAACAATGAATGCACAGGTTTCAAGAACATGTGTGCCATTTTTGCACTTAAATTTGCTAAGTGCCCTTTTTAAAAATAACTAAGTTTGCTTTGAAGTTGCTTTAAAAATAACTCTTATTGCATAAAAGAAAACAATAATAATAATCTTATGAGGTAGCCTGAATACTAAGTTCTCTTGGAGCCGCTTACAGTGGTCTAAAGAAGGATTTAATACTTCCTTGAAATAGTATACTTATGAGTTAAAGGCTAACAAAAATAAGTATGAATACAATTACTATTACTTTATCACTTAAGGAACTCAAAATGATTGAAGCAATTTTCTTATACTCTTTTCAAAATTCTTACTGCTGCTCAAAGTTACAAGTCTATCATCCCGAAAGGAAAATTTTTCCCAAAGCTACAGATCTCTTTAAGGAATCTGAAAATTTAACTATGACTTGTACATTTCTAAGCTACTTACTACACTTTAATATTTAATATTTTGACTTGCAAAAATGCAAAGCAAAGGAGCTTCCTGAAATGTATGAAATATGAAAGTTTCTCTTGTTGGCATGCCAATAGCAGATACAGTGTAATTGCCAACATGTGTACCGCACAAAGAGGGGTGTAAAATAAAGTTACAGGGAAGTTACAAGTTAGAGGGCAGCACCAGCAAAATAAAGATATAAAATCAAACAGGATTGAATATCACTAGATAAGGCTCTTCAAAAAATTAAAAATTCACAGAACCAGATACATGAATACAGTGAATAGACCTTCAGTGTACAGCGGGGAGCAGGGAGGAAGAGGCAATGAAGAGGAGCAGTTTGGTCAAGAAACTAGTATGGAAGAACCACGAACATGGACAACAAGTGGGATTGGCTTTGGTTGGGAGTGGGTGGGTGGGGAAGGGGACAGAGGGGAGCAAAAAGGGAATGGATGTAATACAACAACAATAACATTGAAGTAAAAAAAGAAAAGAATTGAAAAATTCCCCTGACTGGTGTGCTTTGGTGCGTTGGGAGTCATATAGCAAACCAAAAAGTCACCAGTTCAATTCTTAGGCAGGACACATGCATGGTTCGAGAGGCAGGTCCCATGGTTGGGAGCATGCAAGAGGAAACTGATTGATGCTTCTCTAGCACATCAATGTTTTTCTCCCTCTCTTTCTCCCTCTCTTCACCTTTCTCTAAAAATAAATAAATAAAATATTTTTTTAATGATTTAAAAAATACCCTAAACCCAAAGCCTGTACTAGTGTCCACAAATTATACTTGGGTGATTTTTTATTTTACTAAAAAGACTTTTTATTCACTATAATGTTGTTGTCTAAAAGCCCTATGCCTTTATATACTGCCCTTTTGAAAGAAGCACTAAGATTAATTGACTTGGGTTCCATACATAAGTTTTGTTTTTTTTTTTTTTATTAAGAGAAAGAGAAAAATAACACAGAGAGGAAAAAAAGGAAGAGAATCTACGAAAAATCACTTTAAAATAACAATTACATAAGTTCAATGAATTTTTCAAGAGAAAGAAAGGGGAAACAAGGTTGGTAGAAAATGGCAATTTTAGTTGCAAGGTGTATCTTATAAAATTGTTTCATATGTGTGAATGCACGTGTGTTCCTTCAACCAGTTAATTATAGGAAACGGATGACAAACATGGGTGATAGAAATAAATGTTGTTGATCTACTTCTGGCAATGTGACAAAGGGAACTGTTCCTGTTTTAAATACAAAGAAATGCTAGACAGAATACAAACAAAACAAAAAAATACATAACTTAGAAATACCCAGCCTCCAGAAACAAATAGAGAACGCAAACCCACAGTATCCAGAGTATAAGCTGACAGCATGATAATTTAGGAAGCTCTACAGAATAGGAAGAAACAGGACCTAGGAGCTGCTAGCTGAGGTGTTAATGTCCATATCTAGGGACAGAATACATGGTTTGGGACCCACACAAGCAGGAGAGTTAGAATAAAATAACTGAGATACTGGAATAAAAAGTTCAGACAATCAACAGATTGCATATGTCATAAAAAGAAGGGTTAACAATAAAAACAAAAATCTTAGCTTACAGCTCAGGAGAGCAGCAAGTAAGCTGGTTCTCTCTCAAAAGCTCTAGGTAGGAAAAAAATTTCCCATAGATGACTAAAACCTGAAGATAGGTTTGGGGTCTAAATTCAAATTACATACATGGTATTGTGATCCTGTACCAGATTTAAAAACAGATTCTAATAAGGAATTTTTATATACTATTATGTTATAATCTCCAGAAAATATTAAATGAAACAATAGGCGTAGCATGCATATGTTTAAGAAAGAAAATAGAAATCTATAAACACACATGTTTGGTTCCACTTTTTAAAAACACAAAGGAGAGAGATAAGTCAAAAGGTAATTAAATTACTCCCTGTGGGAAGGGTGGTAGAGGGTAGAAGGGGGAATAATAGAAGCTAGGCTTCTCCAAATTTACCTTATTTTCTAGATATGACTTTGACATAATGTAAATACCTAATTTAATTATAAAACAAAATTGAATCAAGAACTTCAAAAGCCACTCTTAAAAAGTGAAAGTAAAATGAAACAAATCTATGTCTCAAGTTGGTGGCTGAAAAACGTATGAGAGGAATTATTTCAAGTAACTTCAAAATAGAGTAATTTGATTATAAATCCTTAGTAAGATATACAACAAAAGAGCTGCAAAGAAATTTTAGCAATTTCCGTAATCATATTATTAGCAATGGTATTTGTACTGTTACACTGATATTAATATACAGAGAGCAAATAATTGTATTAATGTCCCTAGAAACCAACATCTTCATCATAAGAGAGAAAAAATACAATAACTAAACCAAAAGAAGTAAAAACTCCATAATCCCAAATTTGAATTGAAAATATCAAAATAAACTCATAAAGTAATTTTTCTTTAAAAAAAATCTCATATTTTCTAGCTCTTCATATTTCCACTGAATAAACCTAGAAGCAATGACAAATTCAAAGCATTAAGCATCTCATATACCAGACTGTAGTCTCTAAATATCATTTTTTCATTAAAAAGAGGTAGGGTTAATAGACAAGATCTGGGGCAGGAAAAATACAAGATGAGCCTGAAATACCTTGCTGTACCAGAAAATAAGGAATCAAAGGCTAATGGTATTACGTCAAAATGCTCAGTAGCTAATCTGAGATGGCAAAAGTTGGGACAATATTAGGGAAAGTATTTCAATTTCAATGTACTAAAATATTAAGTGTTCAAAATTCACATGTTCAAAACAATCAAAAACTGAGAACTCACAATTGTTTTTGGAGTATGCTAGAGAAGCAATGTCTTATCCTGAATACGGAAAGTAAAAGAACTCTGAAGTAAAAGGAAAGAACCATGCATTTTCCTTTTCTTTTCTTTTTTATCTGTACCTCAGAGTAAATGAATAGTTGATGAGGGCAAGTCTTATTTATAAAAATATCCCAGCCCTGGCTGGTGTGGTGCAGTGGATTGAGTGCTGGCCTGCAAACCAAGGGGTCGCCAGTTGGATTCCCAGTCAAAGCACATGCCTGGGTTCTAGGCCAGGTCCCCAGTTGGAGCCCCACAAGAGACAACCACACATCAATGTTTTTCTCCTTCTCTTTCTCCCTCCCTTCCCTTCTTTCCAAAATTAAGTAAATAAAAGTATTTTTTAAAATATTCTAGCTAATAAATGAAAAAGAAAGATTTTACAAATTTGAATGGCATGGTGAATCTGGGCAATGGTCACTAACAAGTGCTGAAATCATTAGGTCGTCTTTAGGTGGGGGAACTTTATAATACCTAGATCAGGTTAATAACACCAGTAACTACAAATCAAAATTCACATCATATTCACAAAAAAATAAAAGAGCAACCAGATGTTATGTGCCTCCTGATAAGATGCAACTGAAAGTATACAACACTATCAAAGAAAAACCCATTTGCAAGTCTGGACCTTGGCTGGTGTCTGGGAACTGGATTTCAGTAGGGTTCCCACCATGCCAGGAACTGATAAAAGTGCTCAATGTGCCTAGACTGCTTGCATAATGTTGTTTATGCCGAACACCTGGTTTCCTTCTAAGAATCTGGGATTTGGGTACATGCCAGGCAGAGGGTACCTATTTAACCAGCCTCCAATAAACACCCTGGGCACTGAGTCTCTAGTGAGCTTTCCCTTTTAAACATTTCACATGTGTTGTCACAACTCATTCCTGGGGAAATTAAACACATCCTGTGTGACTCCACTAGAAGACGCTTAGAGGTTTCTGCCCAGTTTCATTCAGACTTCACCCCTTTTGACTTGTCCCTTGACTGATATCACTTTGTATCCTTTTGCTATAATAAATCATAGCCATGAGTACAATTATATGACAAATCCTGTGAGTCCTGTTAGTGAACCACTGAAACTGGAAGTCATTTTCAGAAACCCCAACACACTAGGAAACTTCTCAGATTATTAAGATGATTTCTTCAACAAATAAACTGCACAAGGAAAAAAAGGAAACTTATAAATAAATCCAATAAAAGTTTAAGTTCAATATTTTGTTTCAGTTCCTATGACTAAAACTGGCAACCACTAAAAAAATTTAATTTGCAATTCAAAAACCATACAACATAAAAGAAGTTTAAATAAACTTCTAAATAATTGTCGTATAAGTCTGTGGCATTTACATTCTTCAAGTCACTCAATTTTAAAGTTAAGCTAATACTTTTGGGACATTCTGTGTAAGTAACCTAAATTTGACTCAAGAAGAGTTTCAAAAACTGAACATATTCATAACCATCAAAAAAGTTAAATCAGCCCTGGCTGGTAGCACAGTGGATAAGGCACTGGCCTGTCAACCCAACAGTCGCTGGTTTGATTCCCCAGCCAGGGCACATAACCAGGTTGCAAGCCAGGTCTCCAGCCAGGTCCGTGAAACCATACATTGATGTTTCTCTCCCTCTCTGCCTCAATCCCTTCCCCTCTCTCTTTAAAAAAAAAAAAAAAGTTAAATCAGCAGTCAAATATCTGTCCACAAGAAAAAACTAATCCAAGGTTTTTCACAGATAAGTATTACCAAACCTTCAAGAAAAGCCCTGGCTGGTGGCTCAGTGGATAGGCACCGGCCTGTGAACCCAAAGGTCACTGGTTCAATTCCTAGTCAGGGACATAATCAGGTTGCAAGCCAGGTCTCCAGCCAGGTCCATAACTAAAGGCAGATGAAAGGCAACCATAGATTGATGTCTCTCTCTTTCTCTGCCTCCCTTCCTCTCTCTAAAAATAATAAATAAAATCTTATAAAAATAAACAGAGAACCCTTACTTTAACAAGATATTCCAAAGAATTAAAAACTTGAGAAAGTTATTCAGCTCATTTTGTAAGGTTAGTATAGTATAATCTTAATGCTCAAAGTGACAAAAACTATATAAGAAAAAACTATAGGCCAGTCTTATTTACTAACATATATAAAAAAATTCTACACAAAATATTAGCAAATTTAAACAATTTAATAATGGAGAGTGTATATCTATCTACATAATCTACATGTCTGTATATACATATGTGTATCTACACAACTACGCCATGAACAGTAAGGTTTTTCCCAGGAACTCAAGGATAGACTAACATTTAAAAACCTATTAGCCCAATTTGTCACATATTACAAAAGAAAAACCAGATGACCTTTTAAAAAGATACAGGAAAACATGCAACATCCATCCATTATCATTTAGAAACCTCTTAACAAGCTAAGAATGCAAAAAAAGAAAAATTCTTAACCTAATATTTAATGATAAGACCTTAAAAGCATTTACTTCAAAGTCAGAAATAAGGTGAGAATGTTTACTTACTGCTTCTATTCAATATTTTTTTTAATCCTCCCCAAGGATATGTTTATACATTTGACAGAGAGAACAGAGAGAGAAACATTGATATGAGAAAGAAACATCAATCGGTTGCCTCCCATAGGTGGCCCAACCAAGGATCAAACCTGCAACCTAGGCAGGTGCCCTAACTGAGGATTGAGCCCACAACCTTTTGGTATAGAGGTTGATGCTCCAACCAACTGAGCAACCCAGCTAGGGCTGCTTCTATTCAGTCTTGTATAGGACATCCTAACCAATTTCAAAGGTATTAAGGATAAGGAGATTCAAGATGGCAGCAGAGTAGCTGGCAGCTCCATCCACTTGCTCCCAGACCCGGACCACACTTGCAGTCAAAACACAGACCAGGGAGTGAGTGAGAGCATCTTTGAGTGAGCATGAACTTGGGGAAGAGTGCACAGGACCGCATGGGAGTAGACAAGAAATGGCCTGCCCATAGGGCTTCGGGCAGCTGGCATCCAGCACTTTCTAAGTAGAGCCAACAAGGCTGCCCAACCCAACCCAGCCCAGCCCTCAGGCCAAACAGACTGGAGGCAGCTGCAGATCAGCTCAGGAGCTATGAACTACCTATCGCGGTGGAGAGAAAAGGCCTGGGGGAGGCAGGCCCAGAAATAGCACAGGTTGGAGCCAGTCACCAGAGGCTGAAGATATCCAGAGGGAGAGCAGGTCAACACTCCAATTAGGTAGCTATTATATATATATATAATTTGTGGTTGTTATTTCTTTCTCTCTCTCTCTCTCTCTCTCTCTCTCTCTCTCTCTCTCTCTCTATATATATATATATATATATATATATATGTATGTATGTATATATATTATGTATATATATATATATATACATAATGAGCAAGACAAACAAACAAGCAAAACAGAACCACAGGCATGGAAACAAGGAACAGACATTCGGTGTGCAGAGGGTAGAAGGGAGGGGGAAGGGGGAGAAAGGAGGCAAAGAAGGGGAGCAATTTAGTCAAAAAACTAGCGTGGATGATCCATGGACATGGACAAGTGGGATTGAATTTGGTTGAGGGGGGAATGGGAGGGTGGGGAAGGGCAGAGCAGGGGGAGAAATAGAATGAATGTAATAAAACAACAATAAAATTAAATTAAAAAATAAAAATAAAACATGTAATTGAAAACAAATCTTGTTGAAGCAAGCTTTTCCTATTTTGATGCCATGTGGTTATTTCCTGCTTTTTCTTCTAAATATTTTATAATTTTGCTTTTTTGATTTCAATTTTTAAATCTACCTGGGATTTATTTTTTAAATAGTGATATAATTTTTCTCATAAGTTAAAACTAATTTTCCCAGCATCAATTCTTGAATAATTTCTCCTCTCATTTATTTGTATTGTCAACTTTTCATCTTCTAAAGTACCATATTATAGCTGGATCTGTTTCTGGGTTTTCTATTCTGTGCGGTTGATTCGTTTCTCTCTGTGCCAGGATCAAGCCATTTAAATTATCAAAGCTTTAGGATATGATGGTGGCTGTTATCCTGTAATGGGTGAGATCATATGGTATTTGTCTTTTCACTGCCTGGCTTATTTCACTAAGCATAATACTCTCCAGTTCCATCCATGTTGTTGCAAAAGGTAGGAGTTCCTTCTCTCTTTCTGCTGTATAGTATCCCATTGTGTAAATGTACCAGTTTTTTAACCCATTCATCCACTGATAGGCACTTAAGCTGTTTCCAGCACTTGGTTATTATAAATAGCGGTGCTACAATCATAGGGGTACATAGGTTCTTATGAATTGGTATATCAGGGTTCTTCAGGTATAATCCTAGGAGTGAAATCGCTGGATCAAAAGGCAATTCCGTTTTAAGTTTTTTGAGGAAATTTTACACTGTTTTTTATAGTGGCTGTGCCAGTCTGCGTTCCCACCAACAGTGCACCTGGGTTCCCTTTTCTCCACATCATCACCAGCATTTGTTGTTTGGTGATTTGTTGATGATTGCGGCCTTTTGGCTAAGATCAAGTGTAGTATCTGTTCTCATCAGTTTAAACAAGATCTTAAAAAGTACAAGCAATGAAGGAAAAAGTTTAAAATCTTTTACACAAGTTTTAACTTCTACATATGCCCCAAGACATCATAAACAAAGTGAAAATACAAGAATAAAGTGGGACAAATTTATAACATAGAACCAAAAATGAATTATTATAAAGAACTCCTAAATCAATAAAAAATATATTTTTTTAAGGAATGTGAATAGGCAATTCACAATTCACAGAAAAGGAAATACAAACAGCCAATAAACATATGAAAGGCTGTTTATCCTCACTAAATATTAGGGAAATGAAAATTAAAACAAAGTAGCATTTGACACTCTAACTTAATAATATTAAGTATCAGCAAGTATATGAGGAAAAGAAAATCTTGCATACTGTTGCTTGAAGCTTAAATTGGTATAGCTAGTTTAGGAAATTATTTGATCACATTATGGAAAGTTGATGATACTTCACATGATGTGATCAAATAATACATAATGATTATATTATGTATTAATGTAATCATCAATATGAGTAAATACATAAGTAAATACATAATGATTACAACCAACAAATGCACACCCTAAAGAAATGTTTACAAATGTATGTAAAGAAATAAGCATAAAAACTATTTGTTAAAGAATGATTTTAACATTTAAAGTTGAAAATAGCCTAAATGTCCATAAATTGCTGTCATTGTTATGTAAATCTCAAATCTAATATTGAGTGAAATAATGAGGCCCAATATATGAAAAGCATGGTATCATTTGAACGAAGTTTAGGAACATGCAAACAATAGTATATTTCAGAACTCCTTGCAGTGATGAAAATGCTATGTATCTTCACTGTCTACTATAGCAGCCTAAACCACATGTGAGTATCAGACACTTGTACTGTGGCTAGTACTTCTAAGGAACTAAATGTATTTTATTTCATTTCATTTTATTTTAACTACTTTAAATGTAAATAGCCAGACTTGGCTAGGGACCACAATAACAGCAGAGTAGGTACATACTGTAATTTATGGGTATATACACGCACAGAAATATAATAACTTAAAGGAAGAAAACACACCAACTTCAGGTTATCTCTGAAGATGTGAAGTGAGCCGGAATGGGATGTGAATGGATTCAACACTCTTGTGACCTTTTATTTGAAATAACAAAAATATTCAAACCAAACATGTCAAAACATGAACATTTGTTAAAAGAAGTTAGTCTCTTTTTTCTCAGTATATTTGGAATATATTCCAATTTAATTTTTCTAATATTTCCAATTTTAAATGTTTTGTTTTAGTTGCTTTGAAATATTTACTAACAAATTTTTAAATAACTTTTTTCAAAGTAAAAAGTCTTTATTATACCAGTAGAGCTAAACCCAAGGGATCAATGATCCTATGTATAGTCTCAATGGATACGTGCAACATTAAGAAAAACAGACAAGAGAGCAAAACCTTTGATGCAGTATGCTTGTATAGTTCCTAACTTACATGATTGTTACCATTTATTTTCAATAGTCCAATACAGATATTTTTTAAATATGTTCTTTTATTTAGATTCTAAATATAACAAATGGACCATGTGTTTATCTTATAAATTAAAACTATTAAAATATATTAAATAAAATATTTAAAATAACATTTGACCAGAAGTCAGAGTTTACATTAATTTTCTAGTACTCATTTATATTAACTCACCTAAATTTCCTCATTTGTACAGGATGGACTAGAGTCTCTGAATATGCTGTCATTTTCTTTTTAATTAGAACCTTTTAATAAAGATTTTATTCATTATTTTTAGAGAGAAGGGCAGGAGGGGAGGAAGAAAGGGAGAGAAACATCAATGTATGGTTGCCTTTCACCTGCCTCCAGCTGGGGACCTGGCTGGAGACCTGGCTTGCAACCTGGCTATGTGCCCTGACTGGGAATTGAACCAGCAACCCTTGGGTTTGCAGGCCAGCACCAATCCACTGAGCCACAACAGCCAGGGCTAATTAGAACTTTTAATCATATTTCATCTATTCTTTCAATTACGTGTTTACTGTTATTTAGAATGATCATTCTTCTGTATCAGTGTCAAAAATCTGCACACATGAAATCTAAATTCCCTTACTGCTGTCTGATTTCTACTTATCGTTGTCAATAAAATAGAAAAAGAGAGATGAGAGTAAATACATAATCAGCTAGTCAGTGATCCATGGCTCTCAAAAGCCCTCATTTTTCAAAGCAGAAAGATTTTGTACTTGGAGGATGATTTTCTTGTGGATATGGCAAGATCCTCAACAGAAAATGTGGTTCTCTATATAAATTGCATCTTTGTGCACGTGAATGTTTTTACCTCACAAAAATTCAAAATTTATACACAGTTCCAATGTATATTTGTACTATATTTTATCAAAATACTGAAGACCTTTCTAAGAAAGGAAGACCAAATACAACTACTCACATTTATAACATTAGCCAGAGTTCTCAATTCATTCAGTGTTTCTCCCATGTTATAATGCATCCAAAGAAATGTGAAAGAATTGGGTCTCTCTACATTATCCATCCACACAACTTTTAGTTAAAACACTAAGTGTGTGCCATAAATGTCCAGATCAGAAAAGAGAAGTTTGACTGTTTGCAATATGGCCCGACTAATCTGTATGACTGTTAAATGGTGAGGCATTGGGGTAAATTATTTTGAATATTGGTATAAATGGCACGAAATGATGGTAATTATCTTTTACTTTTTAATTTATTGAGACACTGCTGACTTCTATCACCTTTCATAAAGTATGTATAGAAATTAGCAAATGTATCTGGTAATAAACTTTCCAACCTTGATGTTGGCGGGGGGGGGGGGAACATTCATACTGAACGTAAGTACTTTTTTAACATAGGCAGAAATTTAAGCTTGGAAGATGCAGGGACTGAGAATTAGGGAACAAAATGCCCCTGTCTCAAATGGGTGAAAAGCATTTTATGGCTCATTAATCCTAATTACAACAGTTAACTCTCATGGAGACCACCGTAAACCATGAGCTGATAGATCAGATACTGAAAGCCAGGATGACACTACTGGATGTTACATACAGGACTACTCAAAAGAAAAATTTTTTAAGTCCAAGGATTGAGAGGAGATAAAAGAAAGCATTGTCAACTTGTATTTCTAGCAATATCCGGTACTATATATTCTACACCAGATACTAAACATACAATAAATTGTTAACTCTGATATTGAAATTAAAAACAGCCAAACAAGAGATGGGGAAAATGAACATAAACAGCACTATCCTCATAAGTAAAATATACAACCCAAAGGCATACATTTCTCTTCTCCTAGCCTCCAACCCACCCAGGGACCCATTTAAATAATAAAATTCATTCAGGGAACTCCAAGAGTGAGGAAGTGAGAGGTACTTGCAAAAAGTCTGGCCAGTTTCCCTGCAAAATGAGGAAAGGCGGATAGTGTATAAGCCTTGAAACTATTTGTAAATTATCTGCCACCCAGTCATCACTAGGAACTTAAATATTATTAAAATATATATTTTATTCAATTTAAACAGAGAAATATTTTAGTAGGGGAAATTCTTGCAAACATACATATTGAATTTTTACAGAAGTAGACCAAACATTATTTAACAGTATACTAGGAATCAAAAATGCTAAATAATTAAGAAACTTAAAGCTTAGATTCTTAGGCTTTGATTATGAAAAATGAAGAGAAGGGAAGTATTATTGTATAAAACTGAAATTCTTTCCCTGGCTGGTGGCACCGTGGATAAGGTGCCAGCTTGCAAACTCATAGCTGGTTTGATTCGCCAGCCAGGGCACATAACCAGGTTGCAAGCCAGGTCTCCAGCCAGATCCATAGCTGGAGACAAGTGAAAGGCAACCATACATTGATGTCTTCCTCCCTCTCTGCCCCTCTCCCTACTCCTCTCTCTAAAAACAATAAATAAAATCTTTTTTAAAAATTAAATTAAAAAATAAAACTGAAAATCTTTTTTAAGTTGTATTTCATTGATTATGCTATTACAGCTGTCCTAATTTTCCCCCTTTATCCTACCCACCCACCCAGCACCACCCACTCCATCAGGCAACCTGACACCTTGTTCATGTCCATGGGTCACAAGTGTAAGTTCTGTGGCTACCCCATTTCCTATACTGCACTTTACATCCCCATGGCTATTCTATAACTACTTATTTGTGCTTCTTAATCCCCTCACCTCTTCACCCAATCTCCCAGATCTACCTCCCATTTGGCAACCATCAAAACACTCTGCATCCATGATTCTGTCCCTGTTTTCTTGTTTCTTGTTTTTCAGTTTGTTTTTTAGATTCAATTATTGATAAGTATGTGATTATTTCCATTTTCTTATTCATAGTTTCTATCTTCTTATTTTTCTTAAATAAGTTCCTTTAACATTTTATATAATAATGATTTGGTGATGATGAACTCCTTTAGTTTTTTCTTGCCCAGGAAACTTTTTATCTGTCCTCAGATTCTAAATGATAGCTTTGCTGGGTAGAGCAACTTGACTGTAGGTCCCTGCTTTTCATGACAGAATATTTCTTGCCATTCCCTTCCAGCCTGCAAAGTTTCTTTTGAGAAATCTGCTGACAGTCTTACGGGAAGTCCTCAAGGTAACTAACTGCTTTTCTCTTTCTGCTTTTAAAATTATCTTTAGCTTTAATCTTTGTCATTTTAATTATGATATGTCTTGATGTGAGCCTGTTTGCATCCACCTTGTTTGAAACTCTCTGTGCTTCCCATACTTGCATGTCTATTTCCTTCACCAAATTAGGGAAGTTTTCTTTTGTTTTGTTGTTTTTTTCAAATAGATTTCCAACTTCTTGTTCTTTCTCACCCCCTTCTGACACCCCTATGATGAATGTTGAAATGCTTGAAGTTGTCCAAGAGGCTGTTTATACTTTCCTCATTTTTTTTGGATTCTTTTTTCTTCTTGTTATGATTGATTATTTTCCGTTTCCTTACATTCCATATGGATTCTCAGCTTTATCACTTTATGAATGATGCCCTGTAAATTGTTCTTTATTTCCATTAGTGTATCCTTTATTTCTTCCAGGATCTTTGTTATGTCATTAAGGTACTCAATAAGTTCCTTGAGCATCTTTGTAACCATTGTTTTGAATTCTGCATCTGAAAGATTACTCATCTCCATTATGTTTAGTTCTTTTTCTGGGGTTTTGATCTGTTCTTTTATTGAGCCACGTTTCTTTCTCTCCTTCTTTTGGCAGCCCCCTTGTGTTTTTTTCTGTGTATTAGGAAGTAGAGCTGCAATGACTCACTATCATGGTAGTGTGGCCTAATGTACTAAATGACCTGTAGGGTTCAGTGGCACAGCCTCCCTTACCTTCTAAGCTGGGTACTCAAGGTACACCCTCCACATGGGTTGAATATACCCTCCTCTTGTAGTTAATTCTTGATTGCTCTTGGCAGATCAATGGGAGGGATTTACTCAGGCCAGTCCACTATAAGGATTGGCTGTGACCACCGATCACCAACTGCCTGTGAAGGATCAGCTGTTCAGGAGCAGGATGGTGGTGCTCCAACATGGTCTGTAGGTGGACACTTGATGTGCAGGCTCTGTAGTTTCCCAGGTGGTGCAAAACAGCCTAGCCATCACCTGTGTTCTTCTCAGGGTCACCCAACATGAGCTACAAAGCAATCTGCATATGGCTGCTACTTGTGCTGGGCTTGGAGGTTCCCAGGTGAAGCCAAACTGTGATCCAAAGGTGGCTGTTGCTAGTGTTGGGCTTGGGACCACTTAGCAAGAGGTATAGGGGCTAGAGGCTTGCTGAGGCTATTGCTTATGTGAGAGGATTTTGGAATATATGAAGCCTGAGCCAAGACAAGCCATTCATATGGAAAAGCCACTGCTTGAGTGGGCCCTTAAGGTGGGTCAGGTGGAGCCTCAGGGATTCACCAGGCAGAGCAAAGAGTGTGAGCTACCTTGATAAAAGTCTCAGATGTGGCATCTGCCTACTTGTTCTGTGTCTGTTGGGTGTGGGGGGTGCTCAGAAAAGGAATAATGACCTCTGCCCACAACTCTGTCTGAAAGCTGTCCTTTACCTCTTGCCCGGATGCCAGACACTTCAGCTCCTCCCCCTATGCCACTTTTGCTTTTCAAGTTGCTACCTCAATAGCTGCAGCTCAGAGGGAGTGAATCTGAGTAAGTTCCTGTGTGAGCCCTTTAAGAGAAGCTGCCTGAGAGTCCAGTAGTTTCTTTCACTCACTCAAACTCCACTGAAGTTTTGGAGGTTATCTTCCTGGTACTGGAACCTGTGGCTGGAGGACCTGGTGTGGCCTCCCAAATTTTTAGCTACCACACATGTGTGTGGATCCAGCCCATTCCTTGTCTCCATATCTCTGCATCTGCTACCAGTCTGGATGGACATGGTTTCTTGTCATGTCAGACTTCCACTGAACTCAATTTCTGATTATACTAAGTGATGCTTATTCTATAGTTTAGCTGTAATTTTCATTCAGTTGTGCTAGGAAGCAAGCTTATGTTTACCTATGCCTCCACCTTGACCATGAAATTGGAAGATCTTCTAAGTTTCTTGTAAGTTCTGCAATTCAAGCAACAGTATGAATAGTTCATGTAACAAAGCAAAATTGACAAATATAAAGTGAAAATAATGGACTCCTTTCTAAAGTTAAATTTTAAAAAGAAACATCAATAAAAATATAATTTCTTAATGCTTCCATTAATATTTTAGGGAAGTAATTTTAGTTTGGCTAGATTTACAGTTTCCTAAATTGTATTTTCTTACCTTTAAAGTTAAGGAAACACTGAGTATAAGAGTAACATGTATTAAAAGATAACTTGGCATATAGATTTATCCCATCAATTGCAAGAATAGTCATACCTCAGTACTCATCAATCCCTGTACTCATCACATTTAGGCAAAAAACAATAATGTTTCAGCACTCAGCATGTATTTGGGACTCATCACACTCGCTAGAACTTACAGGAGTCACAACAACACCCCACAGAGAAAATGCTTCATCACTCATCACTTGCTTGGTACTTGTCGGTTTTGGCACTCATCACAAATTCTGGAACAAATTAATGAGTACCAAGGTACAACTGTAAATAAAATGAAACCATTTCGTTTTTCTGTAATGCTCCAGTTTTGATGTTTAACATTACCTCTATAACCTATTTTATATAATTCTCTTTTAAAAATGTTAATTGAGAGAGAGAGAGGTAATAAAAGAGAAAAATCAATGGTTGCTTCCTATGCATGCCCCCACGGGGGCCTGAACCTGCAACCTCAGTATGTGCCCAAACCAGTAATTGAACCCGCAACATTTTCATGTACATGGGACAATGCTCCAACCAACTGAGTCACACCAATCAAGGATATTATTCTTTATTTAAGTTCACATAAGTAATGGAAAATTACTCCCTCCATGATTTTATCAAAACTAATACTATTGGAACTCTGTAATGTATAAGATACATGTGATAATATTGCTATTGGTTAATAAGGGTAGTTTTCCACTTTTTATCATTAAAATATGTACCTGTAAATTTCCCTATTTCAAATGATGCATGTTCTCATAAGACTACATACTTCTCTTTAGTATTTATGACTATTTAAATTTTAAATTTAATTCTGAAATTATTTGATTGATGTTCATCTCCTCCACTGGATTATGAGTAATTATAACTTACTCCTATTTTATTCTCAGCATCTAGCATAGTTCTAACTTGAAGTAAATAATAAATAAATGTGTTAGCTAACCAGCATAATCAATGGGTGATATTAACAAAACTATGGTTTCTTTCTCTTTTAAAACATCTCTTGTGTCTGCTATATACAAGTTGGTCCTCAATAAATAGGTGATTAAAGGTGATAATGCCAGAAGACCTCCTCAAAGTTTAGCTGTACGCCCAAGAAATATACTATTTTTATCTCTTTTGTATACCAATTTTGGCTTTTTAACTTATAGGTTAATTTAAGGTAAAAACTGAAAACAAAATACATCCTTATGAACACATACATTCAGTGAAGACTTTGAGGATCTACTGAAAAGGCATGTAATATGAAAGACACCAATAATCATGCAAATAACAAATTGACACCAAGTTTTATAATTAACATGGTCAAATATTGAAGCCAGAGCAACTAAGTTGTACCTGGCACAAGTAACAGCACAAAAATTAATGAATGAGCAGTTTTCTCCTCCAAAGGACCTATCTATTAACATACCAACTAAAGTATTTTAGTATTCCCAGACACAATGTATGTATGCATTACATATAAATACACTGCACGCACACACATACACACACTCTCAAAGTATTTTCATATGTGGTATACAGGTAAACACAAGGTCAAAGAACAAGATGACAAAATTCTAGAGCTGAAAGAAAATTTAAATATAAGAATACACCTCAAATCTATATCCTATATTAAACTTCTCTCTAAACCTCTGCTGACAATAGACAAAGCAGTTAACCCTTCCCAAATACTTACCCTAATAAACATTATAGTTACTGTCTCACACATAAATGTTAGTAAACAGAAATAATAATACATAACTTACATTTGTACTTTTTTTATACCCCTTCTCAATCAAAAGAAAGTATTTTAGGTGGTATACCTAACAGCACTATACAACTTAAAGAGATATTTTCAAATAAATTCTCATTTAAGCTATACACAGCAACCCCGTCAGTTAAGAGAAGTTAACACATTATTGATCAGCAAATGTATAACAAAAGCTAATGCAAGTGCAAGCACAAGTTAACTCATGTAGCAAACTATATCCATCTGTTCACTAACACATTGTTGATCAGCTATTTTATCGCAAAAACTGATGCAAGTACCAGTTAATTTGTTATTAGTCAACAACATTTGGGCTTGAAAATACAAGTTATTTCATGACCAGTCAACAATGTGTTAAGTGAATTGTCAAAGACACAAAACTAATAAGTAAAAATGCTTAGACTATAACCCAGACGTTCTGATTTATCTTTCCATTGCATCAGAAAAAGTAATATAAAGTTATAGATATTTGAAATGCACAGACACAATACTAAGTATTAAACTAGCAATATACCTCATCAAGTTTAGAAACCAGAACAGAATAATCTGAGTCCTTCACATCATGAAGGAAGAGATGTCACTATTTTTAGAGTTCTTTCATTGTAAAATGTACTAGTTACCAAAACTATCACTAGAATGGCATTTATCTATCAAATTAGGAAAAGAAACTGAGTAGCAGTTTACTCAATTGCATGGTTAATACAAACCATTGTATAGTGTGTTTATAGAATATAATCAGAATACTTTCCTGAATCTCTCACTGACAGAATTCTACATTTTCCACTAATTCACATTAGTTTATATATTCTTTTTATGAAGTATCTTTATTGAAACTCCAGAAGTTTTTTTTCAACTTCAAGAATTCAGGTTCTAAAATGGAATAAGTAACTGCTTAATAGCTTCTTGCTAATACTTTGAAGTGTTGTACAGCTGCTAATGTATGTTTGTGCTAGCATTGCATAGTGGACCCGTGGGAATATAAAATCTGATGTCAGAAAAAAACAGAGCTTAGTTCAAAGAAAATAACAACTTTTTTCAAATGATAAATTTTTACCAAAAAAAGAAAACCGCTATGCAAAAAACACACTGGTGATATCTCCTGTTAGTCTTCTACAATCCTCAAAACTGTTTTTTCATTTATTTGATAATATACTTCCATTTCACATTTTCCTCTATGATGGTTCACTTTGTGTCAGCTTATTCATTCATTGTTGGTTTTGGTGTATAACCAGATTGTTTCAAAGTGCATTGAGTTAGATATTTAAAACAAAAACAAAATCAGTTGCAGAAAGTCTTTAAAAATCTCATCAGAGCCCTAGCTGGTGACTTAGTGGATAGGCAACGGCCTGTGAGCCCAAAGGGCACTGATTTGATTCCCAGCCAGGGCATGTAACCAGGTTGCAAGCCAGGTCTCCAGCCAGGTCTGTAGCTGGAGGCAGGTGAAAGGCAACCATACATTGATGTCTCTCTCCCTCTCTGCCTCTCTCCCTTGCCCTCTCTCTAAAAATAATAAAATCTTTTTTAAAAAATCTCATCAGAAAGCAAAAACAAATTGAAGAACTATGAAGTGGGTAATTTTTTATAGATTAAGAATGCAATTGACTTTGGAGGGGAGTGGGTGGGGGAGGAAGGGGACAGAGGGAAGGAAAAAGGGGATGGATGTAATAAAACAACAATAAAACTAAATTTAAAAAATATATAATGTACCATATATTGATGTTTCTCTCCCTCTCTGCCTCTCTTCCTTCCCCTCTCTCTAAAAATAATAAATAAAATCTTTTAAAAATATATATATACATATATATACATATAATGTAACCCCGCAGTCCTGACCAGTGTGGCTCAGGTGGATGAGCATTGTCCTGCAAAGCAAAAAGTCACCAGTTCAATTCCTAGTCAGGGTACATATGGGTTCAGTCCCCAGTCAGGGTACCTACAAAAGGCAACTGATTAGTGCTTCCCTCTCACATCAACATTTCTGTCCCTCTCTTTCTCCATCCCTTCCCCTCTCTCTAAAGATGAAAGTGAATAAAATATTTTTTTAATATTATAGGGCAATAATAATTAGGTAATTTATTTTCATACATTTTTGTCATAAAACCTAAATGTCACATCTAATCAAATTTATATTCTTCTTTTAAGAAGAGATAAGGGAAGTAAATAAAGTGGTCATCAAAACTTTTATCCCATATACTAAAAAATACCAGGTTAAAGCAAAAAAAATGAAAGTGTACAGGTGACCTATATAACTTTTTGTAGTTTACAAATCTGAATAAGTTTCAAGTGGGGGAAAAAGGAAAACAACATTCACTCAAAGGGCTTCTACAATATATTAGAGTCACAAAATGACCTTTAAATCTTGGACTCATGAAAACAATAGCTCTGCATAATTGCATTCATGATAAATAATAATAGGATACAGACTTCTTTTTTCCTTTTTATTGAATTTATTGGGGTGACACTGTTAACAAAATTATACAGGTTTCAGGCACACAATCCTACAACACATCATCTGTACACTGTAATGTGTATTCACCACCACAAGACAATTCTCTATCACCATTTACCTCACCTATGCCCTCCTCCACCTTCCTACAACACCCCTTCCCCTGGCAAACACCACAGTGTTGTCCATGTACATGGGTTTTTTTCTCTTTTTCTATCTCTAAACACTTTACCTACTTATTTTTAAAGAATAAAGGGGAGGAAGAAAGAGAAGGAGAGAAACATCAAAGTGAGAGAAACATCAATCCACTGCCTCTCATATGCACCCTAACCAGGAACAAACCCACAACCCAGCATGTGCCCTGACTGGGAATCTAACTGGCACATTTCACTTCGGGGGATGATGTCCAAACAACTGAGCCACACCAGTCAGGACTTCTCTTTTTCTACCTAGCCACCCCACTGCCTCAACCCACCAACAGCTGTGAACCTCCTTTCTACACATGAGTATGTCACCATTTTGCTTCTTAGTGCATTTTGTTCATTAGATTCCACATACAAGTGAAATTATATGGTACTTATCTTCCTCTAAATGGCTTATTTAACTTAGCATAATGCTCTCCATGTCCATCCATACTATCATAAAAGGTAAGATTTCCTTGATTTTCATAGCCAAGTAGTTTTCCATTGTGTAAATGTACCACAGCTTTTTTACCCACTCATTTACTGATGGACACTTAGACTGCTCCAGAAGGCTCTTGTAAATAACACTGCAATGAACATAGGAGCGTATATGTGAACTCAGTGTTTTGGGTTTCCTCAGATACATCCCAAAAAGTGGAATTAATGAATCATAAGGCAGTTCCATCTTTTATTTTCTGAAAAAACGCCATTCAGTTTTCTACAATGGCAGCACCAGTGTCCATTTTTACCAACAGTGCACAAAGGGTCCATTTTTACCAACAGTACACAAAGGTTCCCTTTCTCCACATCCTTGACAAAACTTTGTTTGTTGATTTATTGATGGTAGTCATTCTGACAGGTGTGATGCAGTATCTCATTGTGGTTTTAATATGCATTACTCTAGTGATTGGTGATGTTGAACGTCTTTTCACATATCAGCTGACCATCAGTATTTCCTCTTTGGAGGTGTCTATTTAGGTGCTTTGCCCATTTTAAATTGGATTGTTTGGGTTTTTTAGTGTTTGAGTTTTGTAAGTTCTTTATAAATTTTGAACATTGCCCTCTCCAGGTGGCTCAGTTGATTGGAGTGTCATCCTGTACACTGAAAGGGCACAGGTTTGATTCCCAGTCAGGGAATATCTATGTTCATCATGGATATTTGACTCAAATTTTACTTTGTAGTATCTTTATCTGATTTTGGAATTGGGATGATGCTGGCCTTGTAAAATAAGTCTGGAAGTGTCCCCATCTCTTGAAATTTTTGGAATAATTTGAGGAGGATATGTACTATTTCTTCTTCAAATGTTTGGTAAAATACACCTGTGATGCCCACCAGTCCAGAACATTTGTTTGCTAGGAATTTTTTTAATTACTGCTTCAGTTCTCCCAGATTCAGTTTTAGAAGATTCTATGTTTCTTAGAATTTATCCATTTTGTCCAGATTGCCCAATTTGTTGGCATATACTTGTTTGTAATACTTTCTTTTTAAAAAAAGATTTATTTATCATTTTTAGAAAGTGGGGAAGGGAGAGAGGGAGAAATATGTCAATGTATGGTTGCCTTTTACCTGCCTCCAGCTACAGAGCTGGCTGGAGACCTGGCTTGCAACCTCATTATGTGCCCTGGCTGGGGAATCGAACCAGCAACCTTTGATGTCAATGGGTTGTTAAAAATCCCCTACTATAACTGTATTACTGTCAGTCTCTTCCTTTATGTCCATCAAGACTTGTTTTACATATTTAGATATCCCTATATTAGATGCATAAATGTTTACAAGGGTTATATCCTCATTGGTTTGCTCCCTTCATTATTATGTAGTGTCCTTTGTCTCTTGGTTTTAAAGTCTCCTTTTTAGATATAAGAATTGCTACCCCAGCATTTTCATTCCACTTGCATGAAATATCTTTTTCCATCCCTTTACTTTTCATCTGTGTGTCTTTCATTCTGAAGTAGGTCTCTTATAGAAAGCATATATGGGACCAACCCTCAGACTGGCCAACTGTGAGGCTCAACTATAATGTGCAAACTGCTGTGCAGGTGCTGATCACATGACGTAGAAATTGCCTCACCAAGGTTTGGCGCCTGGTTAGATCTCCCTATGGAGATGCTCCCTATGGAGCTTGTTGGATACTGCTGACTTCTGGGTGTGGTAGTTCTGGGCCTCTCGGAAGGTACTCTGGTGCATGCCAATGTAAGATGGTGCCTATGACTGGCCCTCAGAAACCTGTTTGGAGCTACAAGCAATTCACAGTTTGTGGCTGCCTCTGCTGGACCTTATGGGAATGACCAAGCTGTGAACCAAAGACCATTTTTACCAGCATTAGGGCTGGGTTCAGATCAGCAAAAGTCCAGAGGATCCTGAGATCTGCCTCTCCCTGCTGGCTGAGAGTCTGTCACTGAAAGAGCCTCTAGGTGTATCCCTCAGCAAAGTGAAAGCTCCCTATAGTGGGCAAGAGGGAATCCAGAGTAGAGCTATTGCTTTCCCCCAAACTGATGCCACATGGAGGGAAGGGCTTCACTTAAGAAAGGTAGTAGAATGACTCAGACAAGATCTTGGTGGCTGTCCCTTCAGCTGCCTAACTAGAAACACAAACCACAGACTCTCCTCATATGACTCTAGACCATTCCATCCCCCCTCTGCAGGAGCCCAGGGTGAGTTGCTACAAACAAAATTTTGTGTGTTGACCATTTAAGAAGGTACCTGTGTCTCTGGCAGACTCTCTCCTCCCCCTGGCAGGCAGGAACCTTGCTGCTTCTCACAGACAGATGTTATGGGGGTGCCTCTTCCCAGCTTTGGTGCTCAGTCCTAGGAGTATGACTTGTGGTTTAGGCCCCTTGCTTCTCAGGGGAATCTCCTACAGCAGAGATATACCTCTGAAACCTTGGCCAATACTTGTAAGAACATGGCCTGCCCTTTTCATGTCTCTGCCCTTCCTATCATTCTTCATGGAGACTGAATAACATGCTATTAAATAAATAATGGATTAACAGTGACATCAAAGAAGAAATGAAAAGCTTATGGAAACAAATGAAAATGAATACACAACAGCCCCAAACCTACAGGACACAGTGAAGGCAGTCCTGAGAAGGAAGTTCAGAGCTATACAGGCCCACCTAAAAGGACAGAAGAATCTCAAATAAACAACCTAACCCTACAGCTACAAGAACTAGAGGAACAACAATAAACAAAGCCCAGAGCAAGTAGAAAGAAGGAAATAATCAAGACCAGAGCAGAACTAAATGACACAGAGACTAAAGAACAACTCAAAGGATCAATAAATCCAGAGGTTCATTCTTTGAAAAGATAAACAAAATCAATAAGTCTTTAACCAGACTCATCAAGAAAAATAGAGAGAACCCAAATAAATAAAATCAGATACAAAAGAGGAGAAATCAAAATCGATACCACAAAAATACAAAGGATTGTTAAAAATTACTATGAACGATGTAACAAGGTCTGTCCTGAAAGTATTGAGCCAATGCCAATATAATTAAATGGTGTGAAGCTAATACTTTCAGGACAAACCTAGTATGACAAGAAATTTGACAACCTGGGTGAAACTGACAAATTTCTGAAAACATACAATCTTCCAAAACTGAACCAAGAAGAAGCAGAAAGCCTGAATAGATAATAACAGTTAGTGAAATTGAAGCAGTAATCAAAAAACTCCCGGCACACAAAAGCCCCAGACTTCATGGCTACATAGGTGAATTTTATCAAACATTTAGGGAAAAATTAACTCCTACCCATCTCAACCTATTCCAAAAAGACTCCCAAACTCTTACTATGAGGCCAGTGTTATTCTAATCCTAATACCGAGTCAAGACACAACAAACTAAGAAAACCTGCAGCCAACATCATACTCAATAGGCAAAAACTAAAAACTTTCTCCCTAAGATCAGGAACAAGATAAAAGTGTCCAAACTCTCCACTTCTATTCATTTTGGAAGTTCTAGCCATAGTGATCAGATAAGAAAAAGGAATCAAAGGCATCTAAGATGGAAAAGGGGAGGTAAAACTATCATTAATTTCAGATGCCATGACAGTGAACATAGAAAACCCTGTAGACTCCACCAAAAAATTACTCAACCTAATAAGAGAATTTAGTAAAACAGCTAGATATAAAGTCAAAATCCAGAAATCAAAGGCATTTTTGTACACCAACAGTAAAACCTCAGAAATGGAAACTAGAAAAAAATTCCCACTTACTGTAGCAACAAGAAATATTAAGTAAAGTATCTAGGAATAAACTTGACCAAGGAACTACAGAACACTAAAAAAGGAAATTAAGGAAGTACAAGTAAATGAAAGCATATACTATGTTCATGGATGGGAATAATTAACATCATTAAAATGTCCATACTACCCAAAGCAATTTATAGATTCAATGTAATCCTTATTAAAATACCAATAACATATTTCACAGATCTAGAACAAATACTTGAAATATTTATATGGAGCCAAAACTTACCTCAAATAGCCACAGCACACTTGAGAAAGAAGAGCAAAATAGGAGGAATCACAATACTAGATATCAAACTATACGTATTACGAGGCCACTGTAACCAAAACAGTCTGGTACTGGTGTAAGAATAGACATATAGATCAATAGAACAGAATAGAGCCCAGAAATAAATCCAGGTCTCTATGATCAATTAATATTTGACAAAGGGGAAAGGAGCATATAAAATGGAGTGAAAATAGCTTCTTCAAAAAGTGGTGTTGAGAGAACTGTACAGAGACATGCAAAAAAGTAAAACTAGACCCCCAACTTACACCATACACCAGAATAAACTCAAGATGAATAAAAGACTTAAACATAAACCATGCCACCATAAAAATCCTAGAGGAAAACACAGGCAGTAAAATTTCAGATGTCTCACATAGCAATATATTCACCAATATTTCATTTTTTCTAGAGCAAGGAAAGTAAAGAAGCAAATAAACAAATGACACTACATCAGACTAAAAAGCTTCTGCTCAACTAAAGAAAACATCAGCAAAATGAAAAGGGAAGCAACCAGATAGGAAAACATATTTGCCAATGATACCTCAGACAAGGGTTTGATCTCCAAAATATATAAAGAATTTATATGACTCAACACCAGGAAGACAGACAACCTGATTTAAAAATGGACAAAGGACCTGAACAGACACTTCTCCAAGGAGGACATACAAAGGGCCCATAGGCATATGAAAGAATGCTCAATGTCACTAGCCATCAGAAAGATGCAAATTAAAACCTCAAGGAGATATCACCTCACACATGTCAGAATGGCCATCATTAACAAATCAATAAACAACAAGTGCTGGAGAGGATGTGGAAGAAAGGGAATCCCGGTGCACTGTTGGTGGAAATGTAGACTGCTGCAGCCATTGTGGAAAACAGTATGAAATTTCCTCAAAAAACTAAAAATGGAACTGCTTTTTGATCCAATGATTCCACTGCTGATATTATACCCCAAGAATCCTGAAACACCAATTCAAAAGAACCTATGCACACCAATGTTCATAGCAGCGCTATTTACAATAGCCAAGTGCTGGAAATAGCCGAAATGCCCATCAGTGGATAAATGGATCAAAAAACTTTGGTACATTTACACAGTGGACTACTATACAGCAGAAAGAAAGAAGGAACTCCTACCTATTGTGACAGCAAGGATGGAACTGAAGGTATTATGCTTAGTGAAATAAGCCAGTTGGTGAAAAACCAATACCATATGATCTCACTTAATGCAGGAAACTAATGAAGAAAACAAACAAACGAGCAAAATAGAACCAGAGGCATGGAAACAAGGGATAGACTGACAGTGACTAAAGGGGGAAAGGGGGAGAAAGGAGTAAAGAAGAGGAAGAATTTAGTCAAGGAACTAGTATAAATGGCCCATGGACATGGACAACATGTGGGGATTGACAATGGGAGAGAGGCTAGTATGGATCGGGCAGGGGAGAGCAATGAGGGAGAAAAAATGGGACAACTGTAATACAACAATAATTAGTTAATTAAAAAAATAAAGAAGTCACATTCATCCAGACAGGTAGGAGGGGCAGAGACATGAAGACGTAGCACAAGTGGCCCCATACACAAGGTCAAAGGTCATAGATAAAAATTGGGAGGGATAACTCAGGAGCTGTGATCACAGCCCCACACCAGACCACTCAGCCCAGGGTTTCACTGCCAGGAAGGTAAGTCCTCATAAGTTCTGGCTATAAAACCAGTGGTGATTGGGGCAGCAAAAGAAACTGCGGGACTCTCAGAAGTATCCTCTTGAAGGGTTCTCAGTGTCTTGGGATTTAATCAAACTCACTAGCTCTGGGCTCCAGCACCCAGGCCGCAGCTGTAGGGGCACCAATGGTGTAGAGACTGAAGTGTGTGGCATCAGGGCAAAGGCCTGGAGACAGCTTCTTCCCAGACAAAAATGTCTATCAACATATAAATAAAAATTAATACTAATCCTTCTCAAAATCTTCCAAAAAATAGAAGAGGAAGAAATACTTCCAAACTCATTATATTGTATAAGGCCATCATTGCCCTGATACTAAAACCAGACAATAAAAGAAAATTACTAGCTAATAGCCTGGATGAACGTAGATGCAGCAAAATATTAGCAAACTAAATTCAGTAATACATTGAAATGATTATACACCATTCTCAACTTGAATTTATTCCAGAGAGGCAAAGATGATTCAGCACCCACAAATCAGTCAATCAGACACACAACATTAACAAAATGAAGATTAAAAATTATATGATCATCTTAATAGATACAGGAAACGGATTTGAAAAAATCAAAATCCAAGCCCTGACTGGTGGCACAGTAGATAAGGCACCTGCCTGCAAACCCAAAGGTCACTGGTTCAATTCCCAACCAGGGCACATAACCAGGTTGCAAGCCAGGTTTCCAGCCAGGTCTGGGGCTGGAGGCAGGTGAAAGGTAATTATACATTGATGTCTCTCTCCCTCTATGCCTCTCTCCCTTCCCCTCTCTCTAAAAAATAATAAGGAAAAATCTTTTTTAAAAAATCAAAATCCATTTATGATGTAAATTCTCAGCAATTGGATATAGAGGCTACATACCTCATTATAATAAAGGCCACATATACATGCCACACGTAACACCATATTCAATGATAAAATATGGAAACCTTTTCCCTGAAATCAGGAACAAGGCAAGGATGCCCACTGTCACCATTCTTATTGAACATAGTACTAGAAGTCCTAGATAGAGCAGTTAGGCAAGAACAAAAAATAAAAGGCATTCAAATTGGAAAGGAAGGAGTAAAACTGACTCTACTTCAAAATGACATGATATTATATATCGAAAATCCTAAAAACTCCACCAAAAAACTATTTCAACTAATCCACAAATCCAGTAAGTTTATTGGAAACAACATCAGTATGCAAAAATCAGTTGTTACTTTTGTACAGTAACAACAAATGATCAGAAAGCAAAGTAAGAAAACAATTCCATTAAAAAGTACACTAAAACCCTGGCTGGTGTCACAGTGGATAAGCCACTGGCCTGAGAACCCAAAGGTCACTGGTTTGATTCCCCAGCCAGGGCACATAATCAGGTCTCAAGCAATGTCACCAGCCATGTCCATGGCTGGAGGCATGTAGAAGGCAACCATACATTGAAAAAAAAAAAAAAAATGTACATTAAAAAGATAAAACACCTCAGAATAAATTTAACCATGGAGGTACAGGATCTATACATTGAGAACTATATCACATTGATGAAGGAAATTGAAGACACAAATAAATGTAAAGATATTCTATGTTCATAGGTTAGAAGAATTACTATTGGTAAAATGTCCATACTACCCAAAACAATCTACAGAACCAATAAGATCACTATCAAAACTCCAGTGTTGTTTTTTTTTCATAAACATAGAAAAAAATCCTAAAAGTGTATAGAACCACAACAGACCCTGAATGGTCAATGCAATCTTGAGAAAAAACAGAGACTATATTATAAAGCTATAGTAATCAAAACAGTATGCTATTGAACAAAAGGAGAAACATATCAAGGAGAGCCTAGAAACAAACCTACATACCAGGAATGTAACTCTGGTTCCACCAGGGATCAACCAGGCTGCTTTAGGCTTTAGAGAGGTCCCATTTGCTGGCCTCATCAGCCTAGTCTTTTCTTCCCATTCAGGGCAGCAGCACAGCCAAAGTAATATCTTCTAAATTATAAGAGTGATAAATGCAAATGGACAAATAAGGGGATACTATGCTAACTGCCATTTGAATATATCGTGACATTTTTCATACTTCGAGGTCCTGATTTATTTTTTTTCCTAACATTGTAATTCACTGGGAAAAAAGATGACAGAAATACCAAATGTTATAGCAAATCAGTCCTAGAAACAATATTCGACAAGATACAATATAGTTTGAATCTGGGAGAAACCTTAAAAACTGAGTTCTAGCATTCATTTTATATATAAGAAAATGGATTCAGAGAGGGTCAGTGACTTTTCCAGAGTTAATTTTCTTAAGTTTAATTCTTGATTCAAGTTTTTCTTTAACAACTTGTGCATGGGAAAAAGAAATGAAGATTGACCAAACTTTTTAAACACATTCTTTTAAGAGTTGCCATTTTCTAATGTGTCCAACACAGTCTACTTATAAGTTAATAAATTAAAGAAAATGAACTTGTCCTTCTGTTTAATAAAAACCAAACAGGAGAAAATTGTTTACTAATATATATAATAATTCATACTTGTAGCACTGTTCCTAAAACCAAGAAATTCAAAAAAGAAAAATAATAAAAAATGACTTCCCAAACTTCAAGAAAATATTTTTCTTTTAGAGCTTTCTAAAGAAAGTAGATTAAAGAAAAGAAAAAGAAAGTAGATAAAGACAAGACCACCTGTGAATTAAGACAATCTAGAAAAATTCTCTGAAGACAAATGAGTTTGTTTCATTATTCTACAAGAAAAAAAGAGATCAGATTTTATAAAACACACTGGAAAGTCCCATCCTTTCCAAACCTATCCTCATTAGTACAATAAAGAATAAACACCAAAGTATCACTGGTTATGATCCAAACTACATGTTCTGGTTTCCACTAAGAATTACACTAAATTTCTTATGAACTGTCCTATTTTCCTAGTTATCTGAATGATTTCTTGTAATTGCTACTTTCCCAAAAAGTGAATTTATGGTTAAATAGCCTATGGCTCATACTTTGTGTTTTGAGAATGATTCTTTTGCCATCTTTTCACTGTTCTTGTCCCCAACTGTTCTAACCTAAAGAAGATTTAGCATCCCACAACTTTATTAACACAATATTTCAATCCAAGGATGAAAATATACCAAAATTGACTATGATAGAAGTTCTATCTCTGAAAAGACAAAGTAAACTAGAAAAAGAAGACAAATATGATACTAAGGAACTAAAGAAGGCTCTTCAAGTCAAGTTTTAATGCCAGAGAAGGTAAATCTAATATTTACTTTGTTCTTTTATTTTCTTTTTGTTTTTTACTCCTGAAATGAATTCCTACTTGAGCAAGAATAGCAACAGCAATAAAACTAAAGTAAGAAGAAATTTTGAGGAAGCCTACTTATATCTTTTTCTTCATAAAATACAGCATATCCTTTTTTACTATATTTTATTGATTATGTTATTATGGTTGTCCCAATTTCCCCCCTTAGGCCCCTCTGCCTTGTATTCCCATTCCCTCCAGTATTCCCCTCCATTTTAGTTCGTGTCCATGAACTGTACATGCAAATTCTTTCGCTTCTTCCTTTCCTATACTATTCTTAACATCCTCTCATCAATTTTATTCCTGCTTCTTAATCCCTGCACCATTTCCTTTTTTCACTCCTTCCCACTCCCAACTGATAATCCTCCACATGATCTCCATATCTATGATTCTGTTCTGGTTGTTTACTTAGCTTGTTTTGTTTTTCAAATTCACCTCAATGTAGCAGCCTCCCTGTGGTGTTTCTGTGTATTATGTAGAGTTGTTTTTACTCCTTATCTTATTAGCAGGGCCTATGTAGCAAAGGTACCTATAAACTGGGGGGGACAGAGCTTTAGGTAATTGCCAGGGCAGGGACCTGCTTCACTACTTTGTTTATCTGTGTTTGGTGGGGACTTAGAAAAGGAAAAATGCCACTGCCTGGCTTATGGCAATTTGCCCAGAATTTGCCTCATTTTCAGTCACTTCACTCCTTCTCATATGTAATTGGTACCCTTCCAGCTGCTACCCTAGGATCTAAGTATGTTCTAAGATCATATGGGCCCTTTAAGCAGCAAAAATTTGGCAGTTTTCTCTGCTCCTCAACCCCCACTAGTTTTTACAGTCAGAGGTAATGGGGTGTTTATTTTTCCCCTGCTGGAATCCTAGGCTGTGCGGTCTGGCCTGGGACTGGAATCACTCACTCCCAGGGTAACCTTCTTGAGTAGTATCTCCCACACGTGAATCTGGTATCATCCATTCCACTGTCACTGCTTCTCTTCACCACACCACCTCTCTCCCATCTCTGCCACTCCACCCCTCCTACCTGTTTGAATGAATGTGGCTTCTTTAAATCCTTGGTTGTCAGTCTTCCATATAGCTCAATTTTTTGGCAGTTCTAGTTGTTATTTGTTTTTGAGATCTGGTTGTAATCATTTCTATACGTGCACAAGGCGGCAAGGCATGTCTACCTATACCTCCATCTTGACTAGAAGTTCTTAAGAACAGAATATCTTAACACTCGATAGATAACATATACTTGTTGAAGAGCTCATTAATTAAAATATCTTACTAGGCTGTTTAAAGACTGCCTTTGCCCTGGGTGATTTAAGTGGAGCAATATATACTGACTCTTTTAAAAGCCTACAATTGCCCTGAGTTTTTCTGTCAATAGTTTTAATCTTCTTTGTTATTTGTATATACTTAGTCTTTTTCCAAAATGCACTTTGCTATTATCACCTTGAATCAGAGAAATGAAAATTAAAATCACAATGAGGTATCATCTCACACCTGTCAGAATGGCCATCATTAACAAATCAGCAAACAGCAAGTGCTGCTGAGGATATGGAGAAAGAACCCTGGTGCACTGTTGGAGGGAATGCAGACTGGTGCAGCTGTTGTAGAAAACAGTATGAAGTTACCTCAAAAAATTTAAAATGGATCTGCCTTTTGATCCAGTGATTCCACTTCTGGGAATACACACAAAGAAATCCAAAACACTAATTTGAAAGAACATAAGTACCCCTATATTCATTGCAGCATTATTTACCATTGCCAAGACATGGAACAGCCCAAGTGTCCATCAGTAGGTGAGTGGATAAAACAACTTAGGCACATTTACACAGTGGAATACTACTCGGCCATAAAAAAGGAGAAAGTTTTACCCTTTGTGGCAGTATAGATGGATCTAGAGAACATTATGCTAAGTGAAATAAGCCAGTCAGAGAAAGACAAATACCATATTATTTCACTCACATGTGGAATCAATTTGTTCAAATTGAACTAACAAGCAAAATAGAGACAGGCTCATAAATAGATGTAGAATAACGGCTAAGGTGGGGAGAGAGTTGTAGGTAGAGGAAATGAGCAAAAAGGAGAAAGCACTCATAGACATGGACAATAAATAGTGTGGTGATTTTGAGGGGAGGGGTGACTAAATGGTAGTGAAAAAAATAATACTTAAAAAATGCAGTTTGCAAACAATGTTGCAAGTATTTGTCATAGTAAATTAAATTACATAGAAAAGTTATTCTAAATTTATTTTATGTAAAACATGAGTTTATCGTGGTTTCATTTATATACTTAAGTTTTTATATAATGCTTTGCCTTTTAATAAATTTCAGACAGCAGGACACAAAACAGAAAGAGAGAATAAGAGAAAGAGGGGGAGAGTGCTTAGTAACAGACTCCCGCCCGAGCCAAGCTCTCAGTAGTCTTTTGGCAAAAGGCCTGTGTCTGTACTATTTCCAAGACCTCAACCTGAACGGCAGCCAAAGGCTCCATAAAAGAATAGGCCCACATGGCTTATAACCCTTCACCTTTGACCTTTTACCCAGTTGCCTCAGGCTTTGTGAACCTGAAATCTTGTGAGAAATGCTTAGCCACCCTGTTTACAAACAGCTGTTTATTCCACAGGAACAGCTTGGCAGGAGATGCCCAGCTCACCTGAACTGGGTTGTCACAGAAACCACAAGCCTCAGACTCTTGTAATTAAGCCAACGCTGCAACATTTTCACTGGTTGAAATCAGTGTTGGAGTGCATAGCAATCATCAATCATTTAACTCACTTTTATATGGTACACTTCACCAAAGTATTAACACAAAATGTGAAAGCAATCATACTTGAGCTGTAAGTGGTATGGGTCATGCCTTCCATGGAAGAGAGCAAAAGCGTAAAATTTTAACCTGAATGTTAAAAGTTAGTCTCAACTATTACACTACCCTAGATCTTGCTAAATGTATCATTTCACAACAAAAATCACAATCTTTTAGTTATTCATATGTTTTCAAAACTCTAATCTTTGTTTTAGTCACTTTACCTTACATTAGGCATTTACCTGAAGAAATTACTTGATTAAATTCATTGTCTCCAGCATGTTTGAACTGATCCTTCAAGACTGCGGCTTTGATCATTTTGATGGTTCCTTTAAAATAGATTATATAATTAATTAATTCTCAAAAAGTATTAGTGAGTATGTCATCAGATTTCATTTTTAATATAAAAATTCATTTTGATTTTAAGAATGAATAAATTAGTAAGCAATCACATTTCAAAGGGTCCTTTATTTAATAGATTTATTTTCACAAATTATTTGCTGAACTTCCTTACTGTATTCAAAACATAATTACATTTGCCAAAGTGCTATATGCACACAACTTACCAGGAATACTTACTATTTAAAATAAGTACTATGTTAATAAATTTTCTTAATTGAAGAAAACTTTATCTTCATATTTACATATGTATTCACCACTAAGGAAAAATTAATTGCACTGATACTTTACAACAGAGCAAACTGATTTGATAAATCACCACTTGATAAATGGTAAATATGGTTTTTAATTTAGGAAAAAAGCTTCCTTTTTTAATATAAGGACAATCATGATGGTGATGATGATGATGATAGGGAGCATTTATTGAATGTGCTGAACACACCTGGAAGTATCTTACCTGGATTATCTAATATAATCTTCATAACAACCCAGTGAGATTGATACTATAATATTACTATAATATTCTCATTTCATAGAACAGAAGAGTGAGGCTACGAGAGGCTAGGTCACACTCTAGGAAGTGGAAGATCTAGAATTTGAACTTAAACAATGTGATTTAACTTCACTGCCTCTCAAACCACGGATGGCTCTTAGAAAAGAACTTACTAAATACACAAATAAAATAACATGCTATTATTTAGAATCATAATACTTGTATATACTTTTATAAAGCACCTTCACAAATGTCTCATTTGAGTCTCACAATTATCCTGTGAGGTAATGTCAACATTCTTATTTTGCAAATGAAGAAGCAAAAGCTAAGAAAGATTGACTAATTTTTCCAAGGTTACTTGGCTAGTAAATCAATAGACTGAGGATGCCAATCCAGGTTTTTAAAGATCACACCTTATAGTTTTTTTTCTTTTTAATTAAACCTATTGGGGTGACATTAATTAAAATGATATAGGTTTCAAGTATATGATTTTATAATATATCATTTATATGTTGCATTGTGTGCCCATCAAAGCCAAATCTTTTTCCATCACTATATGTTTGACCCCCTTTACCCTTTACTACCCCACTAGTCCCCTATCAGCCTTCCCTCTGGCAACAGTCATATGTTATCTGTCTGAGTTTTTGTTTTTCTTGTTTGTTCATTTGTTGCTTTCAGTTTTGTATTTCATATACAAGTGAAATCATATGGCTCTTGACTTCTTCTGACTTATTTCACTTAGCATGATATTCTCAAGATCCACCCATTTTGTCTCAAATGGCAGTATTTCATATTTTCTTGTGGCTGAGTAGTATTCTATTGTATATAGGTACCATATTTTTACCCAATCATCTATCAAAGGAGCATTGGTTATTTCCATGTCTTGGCCATCATGTATAATGTTGCAAGGAACAAATAAGTATTTTCAAATTTTGGGGGGTAGATACCCATAAGAGGAGCTGCTGGGTCATATGTTAACTCTATTTAATTTTTTGAGGTACCTCCATACTGTTTTCCATATTGGCTATACCAGTTTATATGCATGCCTTATATTTTTCCTACTATAATGAGGCTCCTTATTTCACACTAAAATCTTTTCTAAGAGGAACTATTATTCACTCAATAATAAGTAAAATAAATATTTTCTAATAAGATTAATATAAAAAATAACAAAGTACCAACAAACAACAAGTGCTGGCAAGGGTACAGAGAAAAGGGAACCCTAGTACACTGTTGGTGGGAATGCAGACTGGAGCAGCCACTGTGAAAAATGGTATGAAATTTCCTCAAAAAACAAAAAATGTAACTGCTTTTTGACAGAGTGATCCCACTGCTGGGACTATACCCAAAGAATCCTGAAACACCAACTCAAAAGAACCTATGCACCACTATGTTCATAGCAGTGCTATTTACAACAGCCAAGTGCTGGAAACAGCCCAAGTGCCCATCAGTGAATGAGTGGATCAAAAAACTGTGGTACATTTACACAATGGAATACTACACAGCAGAAAGAAAAAAGGAACTTCTAACCACTTCTATCCTTCAAAACAGTACAGATGGAACTGGAGACATTATGCTAAGTGAAATAAGCCATATGATCTCACCTATAAGTAGAATCTAATGAACAAAACCGAATAAGCAAAATAGAACCAGAGGCATAGAAGCAAGGAACAGACTTACAGCAACCACAAGGGAGGAAAAAAGGAGATAACAGAGCAGAGGGGGTAACAGTCTAGTAAAGGAACATCTATAAAGGACCCATGGATATGGGCAACAGGGTGGGTGGGATAGGGGAGAGCAATGGGGAACATTGGGACCACCATAATAAAACAAAAATTAAAAAATAATAACGAAGTAAAGGCTTTCTCAGTTTAATATTAAGAGAAAGCAGCATTCTAGTAAAACATTTTTGTGAAAGTAAATCCAATTTCCATATTTTAAAACCATGTAATTTCAAAAGCCAGATTATTACTTTCCTTAGTTAAAATAGTTAAAAATACATTCTTAATCCAAATAATAAGGAAAAGGAGTTAGGAGGGCCTTCTATATAAAGGATACTCCCATGATCTTTCAAGGCAAAGAGGACCACCAGGGGGTAATTAAATTAGGACTAGGCTGATATAAAAGCTATACTGAGAGTTTGATTTAGAATCTCTACTAGCCCAACTCCCATGAATACACTTTTATGGGAGTTTACCACTGCTTGGATTATCAACACAGTTAGGCTATACATATGACATGGAAATCCATTTCCCAAATGAACTCTCCTAATTCTTAGTTCTCTATTACCACTATTTGTCCAAAAGCCAACAACTATTTCAAAAATGATAGGTTTTAAAATAGGTAGCTATAGGAATTGAGTGGAACGCAATTTTAGGAAGTGATATCTTTTGTGAAAAGACTGAATATGACATCTGCAGAGTATGGGGTACATTAGGGAATGTTAGCCTACATGTGATTGGAGCAAGGAGTTTTAAGAGGCTATCCATTGACTGATTGAGAGACCCATTAGAAAGAAATTGAAGGAATAAGGGCTGACCTTTGTTCATCTATGATAGAGGCTCTCTCTGGCTATGTCTGTAGCATAGCTGCAGCCATTGTAAAAAAAATTTTAAGTGATGAAAAATTTAAAAGAGAAAGAAGAAAAACATAATAATAAAATAAATAATGTGAAATAAATATATTAAAGAATTTTAAAACATTTCTTCTTTAAAATAGTAAAAAATAGCTCTGGGTGATGGCAGAGTGGGTAGCAGGCCGGCCTGCGAACCCAAAGTTCGCTGGTTCGAATCCCAGCCAGAGCAACATAACCAGGTTGCAAACCAGGTCTCCAGTCAGGTCCCTAGCTGGAGGCAGGTGAAAGGCAACCATGCATTGATGTTTTTCTCTCTTTCTTCCTCCCTTCCTCTCTTCCCCTCTCTCTAAAGATAATGAACAAAATAATTTTGAAAGATTTAAGGGCCCTGGCTGGTAGCACAGTGGATAAGGCACCGGCCTGCAAACCCAAAGGTCGCAGGTTCAATTCCCCAGCCAGGGCACATAACAGGGTTGCAAACCAGGTCTCCAGTCAGGTCTGTGGCTGGAGGCAGGTGAAAGGCAGCCATACATTGATGTCTCTCTCCCTCTCTGCCTCTCTCTCTTCCTCTCTTTCTAAACATAATGAAATAAAATCTTTTAAAAAAAAAAAGATTTAAGGCCCTGGCTGGTGGCACATGGATAAGGCACCTGCCTGTGAACCCAAAGATCACTGGTTCGATTCCCAGCCAGAGCACATAATCAAGTTACAAGCCAGGTCTCCCTCCAGCCAGGTCTGGAGCTGGAGGCAGGTAAAAGGCAAACATACATTGATGTCTCTCTCTCTCTGTGCCTCTCTCTCTCTGAAAAATAATTAATAAAATCTTTTTTTAAAAATACATTTAAAAAATAAATAAAATAAAATAATAAGAAATAATAAATTTAGTGAAGGACAAATATCATATGATCTCACCCATTACAGGACAATAATGAACAAAACTAACAACCAGCAAAACAGAACCAAGTATATGAATACAGTGAATAGGCCTTCAGTGGTCAGGGGGAAAGGGGTTGGGGGGAGGGGGAAGGCAGAGGCAAAAAGGGGAGCAGTTTAGACAAGAACCTAGTATAAAGGAACCATGGACATGGACAACAGGTGGGATTGACTTTGGGGGGATGGGTGGGTGGGTGGGGGGACAAGGGAAGCAAAAAGGGGATGGATGTAATACAACAACAGTAAAATTTAAAAAAAAAGAAATAATAAATTTAAAAGAAAATGAAAAATAGAAGTCCTTAGGGAGAGTTCCTTTTATGATAAAGAGAAAATATTTAAACAATCAGCATACAACATGACAATATGAAACTTTAGGCAGATATAAAGAACAGAGTAAATCTGCAAGAAGCAAGGAATAAAGAGACAAAGAAGGAGAAAAAGCAAAGCAACTTATTTAGAGGCAGGCCAGTGTTAGAAGATCCTAAGACCTGCACAGATTAATCCATGATAAGATTTATTTGGCAAGCCAACCACATGTAGTTAAAAAAAAAAAAAAAATGCATATCACTTAGCTTCTACAGTATAACTCATGATCATAAGTGTGCTCTAGGCTCCAATTAATTTACTAAATTTCTAGATGATACGTTTGTTCTTAATGTTTTTTAAAATTCATTGTTATTATTTCAAAAACTATATATTATAGTTTTCATTGATGTTGTATACATGCAAAAAATTTCTTTTGGGAACTGAGGGTAAATATGACATGAAAAAGAAAATGGGAGACATCAATTCTGGATGTCCTCTTTGACCAAGCCAGTTATGAGTGGGTATCATCTGTTTAAAAAGGGGAAAAAGGGAAGATCTTTTAGAGCAGTGCTAAGGCCTATTGTTCATAAAGGTGCCTGTTGTTGAATTCCATTTCTTTTTATTTCTTTGTATTTCAAGAGCTTTCTCTGCCCAGTCTGCAGAGACTCTTTGCAAAGCCCATCATTCTTTGTAGCTCTAATGCTTTACCAACAAGGCTCAAGAGGCTGTCCTCATGGAATCCTATCTGACTGCCACAATCCATTTACTTTTCTGACATTCCAGCATCAAACAATTGTTTTGAGCCTTTAGTATTTTTACTTTCATGCAACCTGATAGAAATAGTTTTAATATGATTTCTGACACTTAACTCAAAAGTGAGCTTTTATGGTTTTAGTGGAATTATGCTAAAATCTAAAACAAGAACATATCCTAGAAATGTACACACAAAAATAAAGACATTTTCCTTTCAAGGGCATTTAAAATACACACACACTCACAAGTGGATATTTCTGCCCACTGGAAAATACAATAAAATTGTTGTGATACAATCGGAATTGAGAGATTCTAGGAAGGAAAAGCATGAGAACACCAGTAAAGGAGATCGTCACTTTGTTCCACTGTGTGGGTATGTATATGACTTCCTATGATGATGAACATACGGCTGGTTTAACAGAAAAAAGTGAGTTTTTCACTTTAATAGTTTAGAACTAAATACTTCAAGACACTTTTCAACATTAACACTCATTTCATTTGTCCTGCCTCAGGCTTCCCCAACTCTCCACCATCGCTCACCCATGCCCCAACCCTCTATGGGCTCTGCTCCTACCCTTGTACCTGAAAATGTACCTGTACAGTTTGAAAGATGTAAATAATACCTAAGCTGCTTTAATGCAAACTTAGCACCTCTTATTATTTAGTTGTTTACCACAAGGAACGAGAGCAGCACATAAAGTGAGTTTAGCAAAGGCTAACTAATTGGTTTCCAGGAGCCACGCTCTTTCCCCGTGATCAACAGGACAACCAAACTCAAGTTTCTGTGGCTCCCTTATCTCTTATGAACCTCAGTCAAAAAGAACTAGTTCTCATCAACCTTTTTGTCCCTAAGAATAGCATGTTAAGCCATGTCTTTCGGTCTCCCCCAGCAGAAATCACAACCCTAATCCTGAGTGCTATGTTTTTAAGCCTTGTGCATATGCATCCTCCTTCAAAACCATCAATCAACAGCTTTCTATATGCCTGCTCTCTTCAATTGAAATTACCAACTCAATTTCTTACTGCTATGCCTGGTACATCTCTGAAGCCTTTCCATTTTAGCGTGAACCTCCTGAACAAGAGTCTTTACTCAAAGTATAATTAGAAATAACTGAATATTTGAACATCACACCATTGTCTATTAAAACTTCTCCATCCTGATGACATTAGGGCAACAATCCTAGCACCTGACCTATCCTAGAAATAAAATTTAGTGTTAGCCGCACCCTCTCCATCCTGTGTTAGCTACCTAGCCAGAATATCTCACCAATAAGGAAGGCCAGAACTAAGATGAGAGAAGCTAGGCACTTACCTCAGGTGCAAATTTTAGAGGAAGCCATAAAACTCAGAAGTCAAGATGAATGTTTAATGCAATTTTTTTTTAATATTTTATTATTTTTAGAAAGAGGAGAAGAGAAAGAGGCAGAGAGGGAGACAGACATCAATGTATGGTTGCTTTTCACCTGCCTCCAGCCACAGACCTGACTGGAGACCTGGCTTGCAACCTAGTTATGTTGCCCTGGCTGGGAATCGAACCTGCAACCTTTGGGTTTGCAGGCCAGCGCCTTAACCACTGTGCTACCAGCCAGGGCTTTAATGCAATATTTTAAATAATCAAAATAAATGTAAAAAATCTGTGATGGGCCTTGGTTGGTGGTACAGTGAGTAAGGTACCTGCCTGCGAACCCAAAGGTCAATGGTTTGATTCCCAGCCAGGGCACATAACCAGGTTGCAAACCAGGTCTCCAGGCAGGTCTGGAACAGGAGGCAGGTGAAAGGCAACGATACATTGATGTCTCTCTGCCTCTCTGCCTCTCTCCCTACCCCTCTCTTTAAATAAATAACATCTTTTAAAACTGTGATAAATAACATACCAAATTTTAAGTAAATATAGTATTAGTATTACTGATTTCTTTTTTTGCCTCAGGTTCTAATACCTTGTTTTATTATACTTCGCTTTATAGTACTGCGCAAATTTTACCTTTTTTTTTTTTGCAAATTGTCAAGACCCATGAACCTGCAAAAAAGATTATGACTCACTTTATTGTGATACTTACTTTACTTTTGTCATCTGAAACTGAGCATGCAATATCCATGAGATATGCCTCCCAGAATTACTGTTAGTAATTCTGTCTGTACTTAAAAATTTGATATTATGGCCATTTGTGCCTGAGGTAAGTGCATTGTTCACCTCACCCCAGTTTCAACCCTGACAACAAGTACAATCATGTGCTGTACAAGGATGTTTTAATCAACAACAGACAGCATATAAGATGATGGTCCCTTAAGATAATAATGGAGCTGAAAAATTCCTGTTCTTAGAGATGTCATAGCTGTCTTAACCTCTTAGCAGTGATTTTCAACCAGTGGGCTGTAAGAGGCACACTGGTGTGCCGCAAGAATTTTTAAAACACACACACCTGACTAGTTAGTCAGAGGCACCGACCTCTTTTCCCTTAACTTTGTCTAATTAAAACAGCCAACACAATAGCAATCCAGCATGAATGAATCAAAATCATATCTAATTTTAGCCAGATTAACAAAAAATATATTTTTTGGTGTGCCACAGAATTTTAGTAATTAGTATATATGTACATCCATGAGATGAAAATGTTTGAAAATTGCCATCTCGGTACAAAACATTACCCATGTGTTTGTGGTGATTTTGGTGTAAGCAAACTTATTAACACTTCCAGTCAGATAAGAACAACACATACAATTACAGCAGTAGGCTATACCATCTAGGTTTCTGTAAATATAACGCTATGTTTGCACCGTCATGAAATCACCTAACAATGAGCTTCTCAGAATGTATTCCCATCATTAACTAGTACCTGACAGTATGAGGATAAAACATACTATATGAAAATGTAGCTCTGTTGGTTGCAGCATTGTCCTATACACCAAGATGTCGTGGGTTTAATTGTCAGTCAGGGGACAAACCTAGGTTTTGAGTTAGGTCCCTGGTTGAGGTGCATACAGAAGGCAACTGACTAATGTTTCTCTCTCTTTCTCTTTCTCTCTCTCTTTCTCTCTCCCGCCCCCAATAAACATATTCTTGGGTGAAAACTTAACAAGTAATAAAAACAAAAACTCACTGTCCTGCTTTACAAAAAACACACTACCTGAAAATGTGGTTTTGTTGGTTTTTTTAAAAGATTTTATTTCTTTTTTTTTTTTTTTTTTTTTTTTAGAAAGAGGGGAAGGGTGAGAGGCAGAGAGATAGAGAGACATCAATGTATGGTTGCCTTTCACCTGCCTCCAGCTACAGACCTGACTGGAGACCTGGTTTGCAACCTGGTTATGTGTCCTGGCTGGGGAATCAAACCTGCGACCTTTGGGTTCACAGGCCGGCGCCTGTGGATACAGTGTGCTACCAGCCAGGGCTTACAATGTGGTGTTTAAAGTTGTTTTTGTTTTTCAATTACAGTTGACATTCAATATAATATTACTTAGAAGTGCTGCCTAATTTGAGACAAGCTCTATTACATTTCTTTCCTGCATGTGTTATTACAAGCACTTTCACTGTTAGTAGTACTGCCACAGGTTCATGCCCTAGAAACATAAAAAATTCTCATCAATTATATTTCACATGATACCAAACCTCCAAATTTTTAAATTATAAACTAACTTCTTGAACTTCTATTTTCAGTAATGAAAGTTATTTAGACCTTGGCATCACTAGCAATTGGGGCTGGATAATTTTTTGTTGTGGAAGGCTGTCCTATTCATGGTATAATGATTAGAAGCATTGCTGGTCTCCACCAACAAAATACCATTAGCTCCCCCAACGCCAATTGTAAGAACCAAAAATGTCTCCAGACATTGCCAAATGTCCCTTGAAAGCAAAATCACCCCTACCTGAGAACCACTAGTTAAAACCATTTCTCCTGATAAAAAATAAAATTGCAGAATTCTTATAAAAATACAATCACCTTAAAGCACTGAGCTGACATAATGGGTAACTGTCAGGATAAATTCTGAGTGAAATATCAAACCCAGTGCTATCTCTCTACTAAGCAGAAGAGCAAGCACCTAAGCCAATTTTGACTTGGGGACATTTGTTAGTTGGCAAATATAAGCTTCAGTTCAGAACCATGGAAGGCAAAGAGCCCCACCTAAGAAAGGGGCTTTCTAAATTAAAAAACCTCTCCCTATTAAGATGGGCTTCAAAGGCCATACCTAGAATTAAACCTATCCTCCTCATTCCCAACCTCACCCTTAGGACTTTAGGGAAGGTTACTTTGGCACTAAGAGAAGCAGAGAGAAAAAAGGAAATGAAAAGAGGAGAGGAATCTGTATTATTAGATGCAAAATATGGTACTGGACCCTTATCTTTTTCCACTCACAAAAAAAATATGGGTTAAAAACTTTAATATAAGACCTAAAACCATAAAACACCCAGCCTTCCCCTACCAAAAATCTTTGGCCACAGGCTGGCCCATATTAGAATTTGCTGACCAGGTTCTCATTACCTTAGTTGGCAAAAGCAAATGCAAATCCTCCCTATAGGAAGGTAAACTTATGCTAAGCCTCCAAGACTTTCCAAATAATTTTTTTTTAATTTTTTAGCTATCCAAAGATATATTTAATTATTTTTCTTTTCTTTTTCTTTTTTTAATTGGTTTATTATTGTTGTATTTATTACAGGTTTTTTTTTTTGTTTTGTTTTGTTTTGTTTTGTTTTCATTTTTTTCCCCCATTACTCTCCCCTTATCCCCTCCTCCCCTCTCCCCTGGTCAATCCCCACCTCTTTGTTCATGTCCATGGATCTTTCACCAGGAAGACAGACAGCCCAATTAAAAAATGGGCAAAGGACCTGAACAGACACTTCTCTGTGGAGAACATACAAAGGGCCCATAGACATATGAAAGAATGCTCAACATCACTAGCCAAATAATTTTGAAACAGCAATGAGAGAGACTGTGGGAGAGGGGGAAGTGGGCAGGGCAAGGGAGAACAATGGAGGACTGGAACATGGGACAACTGTAATAAAACAACAATTTTTTTAAAAAAAGAAAGATAAGCAAGCATGCATGGAAACAAAGCACCAAGGGCAAAAGCTCGCATAAACAAAAAACAACTGAGGAAGATACCCATTAAGACTTCAAATATTATCCTTGGCTGGTGTGGCTCACTTAGTTGGAGTATCATCCAAAAACCAAAAGGTCATGGGTTTAAGTCCTGGTCACACAGCACCTGTCTGGGTTGTAGGCTTGGTCCCAGGTCCAGGCACTACAAAAAGTCCCTGGCTGGGGCATGTGCCAGACACACCGATTGATGTTTCTCTCCCACATCAATGTTTCTCTCCCTCTCTGTCTTCCTCCCCTCCCCTCTCTCAAAAATCAATAAACATGTCCTTGGGTGAGGATAGAAAAAAAGATTTCACATATTAAAGAGCCATAAATGGTGATGAAAGGATACTTGACTTGGGGTGGTGAACACACAATACAATATGCAGATGAAGCATTATAGTATTGTATACCTGAAACCTATATAATTTTATTAACCAATGTCACCCCAATAAATTCAATAAAAAAGACTTTGAGTATTAGAATTATCAACTATAAATTATAAAACCATGCTTACTACATTTAATAAAAAATAAATGCCCTGCTTAAACATATTTATAGGTATAGGAAACTACAAAAGTAAAAAAGGCAAATTTGGGAAAAAAAATCAAATGAAATCTCTAAAAATGAAAAAATATGACTTAAATTTAAAGTAATATTTGCAAGTAATATATCTGTTAAGAGGTAATAGTCAAAATACATAAATTCTAATACAACTCAATAGCAAGAAAACAATAATTTTAAAATGGGCAAAAGATCTGAATAGACATTTCTCTAAAGAAGACATACAAATGGTCAACAGGTATATGAAAAGGTACTCAAAATCACTCATCATCAAGAAAATGCAAATCAAAACCATAATGGGATATCATATCACACCTGTTAGTATGGCTATTATCAAAAAGACAAGAAATAACAAGTAGCAGTGAGGGTATAGAGAAAATGGAACCCCTGTACACTGTTGGTTGGAATATAAATTGATGCAGCTATTATGAAGAAAAGTATGGAGTTTCCTTAAGAAATTAAAAATAGAACTATCCTTTGACCCAACAATCATACTTCTATGTACATATCCAAAAAATTATTTCAGAAAAATAGCTGCCTCTCTTATTCATTGCAGCATTATTCACAATAGCCAAAATAAGGAAAAAACCTAAGTGTCCATCAATAGATAAATGGATAAAGAAAATGTGGTATATAAAAAAACAATGGAATATTATTGAGCCATAAAAAAGAACAAAATCTTATTTCCACCAAATGGATGAATCTTGAGGAAATTCAGACAGAGAAGGAAATGCTGTATGTGGAATCAAAAAATGTCAAGCTCATAGAACCAGCAAGTAACACTGGCTGCTAGGGGTGAGAGTGGGGAAAATGGGGATATATTGGTTATGAGTACAAACTTTTAGTTATCAGATTAGTATGTTCTAGGAGTCTAATGTGAAGTACTATAGTTAATAATGATATATACTGGAAATTTATGAAGAGTAGATATTAAGTAAATATCACCACAAAAAAATGGTTACTATGTGAGGTGATGGATGCATTAATTGATTGTGGTAATCATTTCAGAATGTCTATGTATAATAAATCATCATGTTATACATCTTTAAAAATTAAACTTTAAAAATTATGATTTTCCATTGAAAAGTTATTGCAATGTACTCTGTACTTCAGAAAAGCTTTTTAAAAGCTATTGGGTATACAATAAGCCACACCATCTGACATTAGAGAAGCAAATATTTAAAACTGAAATAATGACCACGATGTTCATTATATTCATATGCAATAGGCTAAATATTTGCGCCTCCCAAAAGTTCTTATGTTGAAGTGCTAATCCCAGTTTGATGGTATATAGAAAAAGGGCATTTGGGATGTAATTAGGCCCAGTGGTGGAGGCCTCAGGAATGGGATTAGAGACATCAAAGAGGTGATCTCTTCCTCCAGTGTGTGAGCAAAGCAATGGCCAACTCCGAACCAGGAACACAATCCTCACCAGGCACTAAATATGCCAGCACCTTGATCTTGAACTTCCTAGTCTTCAAAACTATTACAAATAAATGTCTTATTTAAGCTACCCAGTTTGTGGTATTTTGTTATAGCAAGGCAACAACTATTTACAGGACCTAAAAAAGAAAGATACAAGTATATGAAATTGTGCTATGCTTTCTTACAGAGATAGATGTAAAAGATTATGTGTCAAGCAATATAACTGTGGAAACATTTGCCAAATGCTTTAGGAAAATGACAAATTTCTAAGCAACCAGTAATGTAGGTTATGTATGAATTGGTCATATATAACAATACTTTTATTAAGGCATTAGTAGTATTTTTTCTCTCTTAGTGGTACATAAATGGTGCATCATACAATCGTTGGTATTTTAGATTCAATGCAAAAATGGTATGCGAAGAGATAAACTAAATTTCCAGGACTGATGAAAGACATCAACTCACATATTCAAGAAGCCAAAAAAATTCCCAAGCAGTATAAATAAAAGAAAATCTACATTTAAACATATGATCATGAAACTGTTTATAACCAATTGGAAGGAGAAAGCCCTTAAAAGCAACCAAGGAGGAAGTGGATAGTAGAGGGGGAAAGATCACTTCAAAAGGTCAGATGCCAGGTTCATGAAATGGAAAGTTCAGTGTTGTTAATATGGCAATTCTCCCCAGATTGATTTGTATTCAATAGAAGCCCTACCAGAATTTCAACAGCCTTTTGGCAGAAATTGACAAGATCATCCTGGAATTTGTGTAGAATTGCAGAAGACCCAGAATGCCAAAATAATTTTGAAAAAGAACCAAAGCTGCACAACTTATACTTCCCAATTTCAAAACTTAATATAAAGCTATGTCTGTAGTTATCAACACAATGTGGTACTGGCAGAAGTATAGACATGTAGATCACTAGAACAGAATTGAGAATACAGAAATAAATTTATGTTCAAATGATCTTCAACAAATGTGCAAGGGAAATTCACTGAGGGAAAGAATAGACTTTTTAATGAGTGCTAGTAGGAAAACTGGATATCCATATGCCAAAAGATGAAGTGAGACCTTTATCTCACACTGTAAGATTAACACAAAATAAATCACAGACATAAATGATACAGATAAACAATTAAACTTTTAAAAAAAACACAGGTGATTATCTTCAAGACCTTGGGTTAGACAAAAATTTCTTAGATATCACACCAAAAACATGGTTCATTAAAAAACTGGATAAATTAGACCTCAATAAAATTCAAATCTTTTGCACTTCAAAAGACTAATATTGGCCCTGGCTGGTGTGGTTCAGTAGATTGAATACCCGCCTGTGAACCAAAGGGTCGCTGGTTCAATTCCCAGTCAGAGCACATGTCTGGGCTGTGGGCCAGGTCCCCAACTGGGGGTGTGTGAGAGGCAACCACACATTGATATTTCCCTCTCTTTCTTCCTCTCTTCCTCTCTTTCTAAATAAATAAATAAATAAAATCTAAAAAAAAAAAAAAAGACTAATGTTGTTTCACAACAACAGGCCTAATGCCAAATTGTTCAAGGAAAGCATTCATGGAAACAATCGGGTTGTATATCACAAAATTGAGATAATCTAGCAATCTGTTTGATTTAATCAACATAAACAAATGATCAAAATAATTCAGTATATTTCTGTAGCCATAAAAAGTCATTGTTGTCTCCTTTCCACCTAGTCAGCCTTCTATTCCCAAGATTTACGTCAGGTCAGAGCAACAAAATCTCATTTGACCAGATATTGCTTACTTCAGTATACTTAAAATGCAATAATGCTTCTAGATTCCAAATGTACAGATAAGTCACAGAGTTAAAAAAAGCACTGAGCCAGGCTGGAAAATGGAGCATTTTATGACCCCAGTTTAATCCATGGTCACTTCACAAAGTTAAAAAAGATTTAAATTTTTTCTATAATTAATAAATTGATCTTTTGTCTCTCTATTTCTAATTCCTTAATTCCAATTCTACCAGGATAATTTATAGTTTTTATAACATCTTTGAAATATTAATAATTTGTTCATAATTTTTAGATGAAAATAATAATGGATTAGGCAATAAATAATTGCCTAATCAGGAATGAAATTTTAATCCCAGAAAACATGTTTAATAGAAATTTTAACTACTATTCAGATAATTAATGGTTTTAGTGGAGTAAAAAAAATATTTTTCCTTAAATATATTTTATTTATTTTGCTATTACAGTTGTCCCAATTTTTCCCCCTTTGCCCCCCTCCACTCAGTACCTGATTTCCTCCAGCAATGTCTCCCTTAGTTCATGTCCATGTGTCATGCATAGAAGTTCTTTGGCTTCTCCCTTTCCTTTATTCTTCTTAACATCCCCCTGTCTATTCTGTAATCACCAATGTGTACTTTTTTTTCCCTTTTTACATCCAGACAATTCACCATTTAATTACTGCTTACTATCAGCTTCTCAAATCATACTAATACAAAGTTTTCTTTTCATTATTCAAAATGCCTACTTTAATTCATTTGTTTAAATTACTTTTTCAAGTAACATGAATTGCAATATTACCAACATATGCAAAAATACATTTACACACACATATATTTACACAAACTAGATTTTGAAGAATACAAAAAAAATTAAAATATGCCAATAGCTTATATAATTATTACATGTTAAATGATAGTATTTTAGATATATTGCAGCAAATTAAGCATTTTTTTCTTAATACTTATTTTACTCTGGAATACCATTTTTGTGAACCATATCACAGAAATGGTGTATTGCAGAACTCATGTCTGTGAAAGTTGTCCTAGAGACAGTGCCAAACCCATAGTAAAAAATGAGTTTGGTTTTTGAGTCAGATCCTCCCCACTCCAATAATACAACTCAACTTTATTTTAAGCTACTGGAACTACAACTTATTCTTTTTGGAGTTTTCTATCTTAAATAGTAGATTGATCGGGGGAGGTGGGGGACTGTGCACAGGTCTTACTTCTTTCAATACCCTCTATTTTCCTTCTACATGTGTTTTACAAGTTGAAGCCTTCAGAAATAAGGGCACATGCAATGCTCAGCTGGCCCCCAGAGTAAAAATTATTATGTTTACTAAGTTGAGATAAAAAAATTAAAATCCCTAGGATTTAAATAATTTTGTAGAATAGTATTCTAGCTATTTTTTGAACTTGTGGTTGACTTCCTATGTGGTCCTAAACTAACCCCTGAATTGAACTGTTTAGGAGTATATTGAGGTAGAAATTAGGTATATTCACATTTCAATAATAAAGTTTACTATAGCATTAATTCATGTTCCCAAGCACCCCCAGTTTGGGGGCCTTCATAACTGGAAATGTATATTTCACAATCTATTTGAAAGGAATCTCATCTAATTAACATGCTAATATATATTGCCTATGTACATGAATAATATAGTTTAGTAGTTTGCAACTTCCATCCAAATTAGTCTTCATTCTCTTCTAACTTAAAGATTGACTAATTTCACAACACACCAATGACCAGTTGGTTGCTATTTAAAACATAAATTGCTAACAAAATCCATATATTACACACCCACAAATAAGCACATATTTTGTAACAGCGAATAAGAAAGCATGTAATCTATGTAATATACATCTGCATTTTCTTACTTTTTTCTTCTTCCCTAACTGCATTTGATTTTTCTGAGTTATTGCAAGTAACATGATTTTCCCATATTGTGAAATAATTGAACTCTAAGAAAACTTAACCTGCAGTAATGCAGATACAAGTATAATACAAAATTATACCTTATTTAGTAAAATCTATTTATAACAAGATCATTTTAAAGCATTCATAAGTTAAGTTGGTTCTTATTCATTCAGCTACCATATGTCTTTTGATTGGTGCATTTAATCCATTTACCTCTAAGGTTATTATTGATAGGTACTTATTCATTATCTATTTTTCCTTTTGTACCTGTGTTCCTGTCTGTCTCTCTGTTTCTTTATCTTCTTAAAGCAGACCCTTTAGCATCTCTTGCATTGCTGGTTTGATGGAAATGTATTCTTTTAGCCTTCTTTTGTCTGAGAAACTCCTTATTTCACCTTCCATTTTGAATGAGAGCCTTGCTGGGTAGAGTGTTCTTAGTTGTAGGCCTGTGTTTTTCATTGCTTGAAATATTTTTTGCCGTTCCCTTCTGGTTTGTTGTGTTTCTATTGAGAAATCAGCTGATACCCTTATGGGAGCCCCCTCGTATGTTATTAGCTGTTTCTCTCTTGCTGCTTTTAGGATTCTCTCCTTGTCTTTGAAATTTGCCATTTTAATTATGACGTGTCTTGGAGTGGGTCTGTTTGGGTTCATCTTCATTGGGACCCTCTGTGCTTCCTGAGCTTGCATGACTTTTTCTCTCCTCAAGTTAGGGAAGTTTTCTGTCATTACTTTTTCAAAGAGGTTTTCTATACCTTGCTCCTCTTCTTCTCCTTCTGGTACCCCTATGATACAGATGTTATTATGTTTTATATTGTCCTGCAGCTCTCTTAAAACCTCTTCATTCTTTTTCAGTCTTTTTTCATTTTGTTGTACTGCCTGGGAATTGTTTTCTACATTGACCTCCAGCTTGCTGATCCAATCCTCTGCTTTCTCTAGCCTACTTTTGATTCCTTCTACTGTGTTCTTCAATTCAGAAATTGTATTTTTCTTTTCCTCCTGGCTCTTATTGATGGTTTCTATGTCCTTTTTAATGCTGGTGTAGTTCTCAGTAAGTTCCTTGTAGATTCCCTGGAGTTCTTTGTAGTTCCCCTGGAGTGCTTTGTAGTTTTCTTTTAACTTGCTGAGCTCATTGAGCTTCTCTATCACCATTATTTTGAATTCCATAGCTGATAGTGTGCTTACCTCTATTTCATTTTGTACTCTTCCTGGGGATTTTTTCTTTCACTGAGGGTTTATTTCTTTGTCTCCCCATTTTAGGTGACTCTTGTTTGTTTCTGCTTCTTGGATTGGCCTGCTTTGACTTACTATCTTACTGGTGTAACCTTCTATGGTGTAGAGGTGCACTTTTTTTACTTCCTGGCTCCACACTTGATGACATCAGCTCGTATCCCAGTCTGGGCCTAGTCAGCCAGTTGGAGACTACCAGACATCCACTGTCTTTATCTCCTTTAGTTGTTAATCTAAACAGTCTGTGATCAGTGGTCAGTTTTAGGCACCTTGGTCATGTTGTGAGGAAGCAGCCTCTTCTGTTCTGTCCAAGGTAATAAGGCTTCTCTCCGGTTGGTGTTCTGTTGGTTATTCTGGATGATTTCTCTCCAATTAAGTTGTAATTCCAGTTTGGTTTTGGGAAGAGATTGGTATAGCTCCACTTACTCCTCCACCATCTTGGTTCTCCAGAGTAAAAATTAGATTTCAAGATGGCTAAAGCACAAGTTCAAGAACTTTGGGAAATTTTTAAGAAAATAGAACACTAAAATAAAACTTAGCTTATAATTGTGTTTATAAAATTAGGTATAATTATACATTGCTAGTCTACATTTTCATATAAATTAATATAGATTTTTATCCAGAAAAATTTTGTAACACATTTTTAAAGATAATGAAATTGCAACAAACCAATTTTTAGTTATAATAGAAATAAACCTTATTCATTAAAGAAACTAAGTTTAAAAGTACTAGAACTCTGACATTACTTCACTTTTACACAGGGGTAAAGTATGACAGCACAACCCTGTGATCCTTATATATGCAAAGCTTTCATTAAACTTGATGATTTTACCTCCATTATAAACACAGGATTACTTCATAATATACAATTTTATTAGCAGTAAGAAGATCTCATAATAAATCTGTTAACAGTTGGGGCCTACATTCCATGCCTGATAATTTTCAATGAAGGGACATCATTTTACTAAGATAATAACTGAATTTTGTTCAAGGTTGTCAAATTTAGCATATACCATATTAAAAAGCACCCACTTTATTTTCAATTGATTGAGTGGCTGGGATAAAGAAAATGCAGTTGTACTATAAGAATTTTCTGCTACTCAACTGCTCATCTAGTTATGCATAAATTCTTACTAGGTCAAAAGAGAATAGAATGCATGTTCAAAGCAGAATTGACCCCCTGGATCCAGTTTTACCAATGGAAAGAGTCAAAATTCTATTTACTATGGGCCCTTTTATTACTCAAAAAAGAGACTCTCTCTACTAATAACCGTTAAAATGCTCCACATTTTTAAGTTTTCGGCATCATGACCTCATTACAAATTGGTACAATATTTAAAGAAAACTGCATTTCTTTTCAAAGAAAATGTTAAATATGTACAATTCCTCTGCCATGCATTTTTTGAATACTAAGGAAAGAAATTTAACTGTTTTTTCAACATAGGCTCAGGCAACTGTTCAAGGAGGCTATAGAAATGATATAAGTATGAGTTTTATGCCTGATTATAAATCATTCTAAACATTTTTTAATCTGAAAAATAATATCATTGTTATGAATTCTCTGGAATACAAAGGCAGGACTTACATTGCATTGTTAAAATGTTAACAACTGCATTTCATTTTTTTGAAAAGGCAATTTAATTTTCTTGAAATAAAGAGTTGATTATATCTCTTATTACTGTTACAAAAATTTGATATATCACAAAGTATAAGAGTTACAGCATGTGCCAATTATCAACCAGGAAAAATGAAGCTGATTCATAATTCAGTTTGAGAATGTCTATTTAGTCAATCAAGTGATTTGTAATCATGAAGGCTGCCAGAAATTGAATGAATAATGAGCCACAGTAAAATCCCTGGATTTTTTTAGTATTCTTATTTCATTATATGACTTTCATTGCTATTTCTAATTGGTATTTCTCAGCAACACAAACTAAATCATATATTTACTTATAAGTATTTGACTATTAAATAAACTAAAGAATGTACAAGTTGAATGACCAGAGTATTTAATGTCTTTCTACAAAAGTAAAAGTCTTAAAGCTTTATAGCTTGCATAAAGAAAATTTCACTCCTTCTGACCTCCTCAACACTTGACTCATTTTACCTAGATTATTTAATGAGTATGCTATTTCTGCATTGCTCATTCTAATTCAGTATATTTTCTAAAGTTGTTTTATAGTCTAAAATAAAAATTTGACAGAATCTAGTTAATATCAGAAACCTTAAGCTTGCTTTTAATATCTTCATTGCATAGCATTCATTTTCTCTGTTAAAATTATAAGCTGATAACCAAAAAAACATTTGATCTCTAATTCATATAATTTTATTAAGTAATAAATAGAGAAAATATAAACCAACTTAAAGCCTGGCATATTATTAAAGGGGTAATATGATAAATTAGTATTTTTCCAAATATAAAACTACTAAGTTATGTAAGAGTTTGTCATTCTGATAATACTGGCCATTGGCAACATTAGGAGTGTATTACATTAAGAACCAAACAGTTTTAAAGCAAATGGAACTTTGAATGTGGTAACAAATAAGTTCACTTTTTTAACTTACTTTTTATAATTTTTAAGCAGAAGGGTCCTTTTCCAGCTTTAGATTGATTACAACACCAGAGCACATGTGGGTCTCCTTAAGGAAAGTAATAGAGTTTTTGAGTCAAGATCTATCATACTCATTATTGAAATATAATATTTAGGAAAAAATCAACTATCTAAATTTTATGAATCAATTTCCAATAATAATTGTTTGGTTGTTCAAGATAACAAAATTCCAAACCTACATTATACATTGTCTCTAAGAAGCTAGTGTTATGGTGAGACTTCAGGAAACTGTTTTTCACACTGAGTGGCTTCTGAAAAGTGTAGCAATATTCCACCTCAGAATTCACTTTATCACCATCATCATACCAAACGTAAGAATCATCTTTTCTTTCCTATCAAGAATAACCATTCATTTGTTCATTCATTCATTCATTCATTCAAAAGTGCTTATTAAGAATCTACTATGCTCCCCATTGTGCTAAAAACTGAGGATATAAAAATTAAACACATAGCCTTTGTATTTACCGTTGAGTAATCCATAGTCTAGTTATAAAAAGATATATACAGCCCTAGCTGGTAGCATAGTGGATAAGGTGCCGGCCTGCGAACCCAAATGTCACTGGTTCGATTCCCAGCCAGGGCACATGACCAAGTTGCGAGCCAGGTCTCCAGCCAGGTCTGTAGCTGGAGGCAGGTGGAAGGCAACCATTCACTGATGTTTCTCTCCCTCTCTGATTCTCTCCCTTCCCCTCTCTCTAAAAATAATAAATAAAATATTTTTTAAAAGATATATACATAAATAAGTGTAATAAAGCATAGTTCTAGAATACACTTATGTACTGGAAAAACTTAAAGAAGGTAAAGTTCAATGGCAGAGGTCAGTAGTCAGGAAAGGCTTCAAAGAGATAACAAAGCTGAGTCTTGAATGAAAAGTTTCTACTTACTAGGGAAATATTAATGAAGACTAAAAGTACCAAATAACTAATCATGGTTGGATGACTACAAGCTATTCAGTTCAACTAAGGTCAGCATGTAAAAAGCATGTATGATATTGAGTGTTAAGGGAAGGCTGCCACAGGTATGCCTAAAACACTATGCAATGACTCAAGAGCAACAGACCTTGTGTGTGCACTAAAAAGAACACAACTTATATATATTTTTTAAAGATTTGATTCATTATTTTTATAGAGAGGGGAAAGGAGAGAGGCAGAGAGGGAGAGAGACTTCAATGTATGGTTGCCTTTCACCTGCCTCCAGCTACAGACCTGGCTGGAGACCCGGCTTGCAACCTGATTATGTGCCCTGATTTGGGAATCGAACCAGCAACCTTTGGGTTCGCAGGCTGGTGCCTTATCCATTGTGCCATCAACCGAGGCCAATTTATATTGTATAAACAATAGAAACCATTGAATGATTTTAAGTATAAAAATCACAGGATCATGGGTTTCCATAATGTCTAAACAACTGTTTCATTTAGCTTTCCTCAATAATGGTCAAAGTAACATTTCACATTCTTGCAACTTAACACAGCACTTCTAACATAGCAGAAGTCCTGGGGTCAGATAGTCCATGCTTGGAAGCCTGGGTCAGCTATTATCCTTAGGCAAATTATTAAACACTTTGGGTCTTAGTTTCCTTATCTATAAACCTGGGATAATTATTCCTACCCCATATAACTGTTGTGAAGATATAATGAGATATGGAGAGTACTTAAGCATAGAGCTGAGCAAATACTAATTATTCAGTAAACAGTATTTTATTATTATAACTACACTATATTCTAGCTATGATAAGTTTATATAATAAGTAAATAATGTTGTTAGACTTATATTATTAATTTCCAAAGCCGAATCCAACTGAAAATGTTTGAGATAGGCCTAATGTGAAAATAATAATACTGAGACAAATCACATAAACATAATCAATTAAAGGAACAAAAAAATTTTTAATGGATCAAGTTACACTGAATAATTCCCTATACAGCATGGCGAGGAAGAGTCCGATTTTAATGTAGAAATACTCAGAACCTTTTTGAGGAAAAGAAAATTGTACAATAAAACCTTTTCTCAAAGTATAGTGTCATGTTATATTTTATTTCATGGTCTCTTACAAAAATGTATAGTACAGGTGGTAAGGCTGGTTATAATCATGCAACATCATGTACCTGTAATATAAGGGTCCTCTCCTTACAGTTAAGACTTTCATCCAACTTCAGTAAGCATCAACTGTATCAGTCTGTGACCTTGGTATTTGTTTAATACACTGAACAAAGAAAATAAAAACATAATAACAAGAGCAAAACAACAACAAAAAATACTAGCAAAGCAAGACTATAAAAGAAAATTTACTTTGACAACCTGACAATGGAGATGACTAAATTGAAAACAGCTAGAATAAAGAGGATTAAAGCAACAGTAGTAACTATATCAAGTTATTTATATATACATATATATATGTATACATATACATATATACTCACATATACATATATCTCATGGTTAAATCAGATTGGGTAAAATCATCAATGTGATAAGTACAGTAAAATGAAGTTATGATGATTAAATATGCATTACATGATATTGACCTGAACTACAGATTGCTAAGCAGAATACTACTAAGGCTTATAATAAACACATATAGCCCTGGCTGGTGCGGCTCAGTGGATTGAAACCAGCCTGTGAACCCAAAGGTTGCTGGTTCAATTCCCAGCTGAGGCAAATAACCAGGTTGCAAGCCAGGTCTTCAGCCAGGTCCATCCATAGCTGGAGGCAAGTGAAAGGCAACCATACATTGATGTTCTCATCCTTTCTTCCTCCCTCCCTTCCCTTTTCTCTGAAAATAATGAATAAAATATTTTTAAAAAAACATACATAGTTATCCACTATATCTCTGAGATAGTAAGCATTAATGATAGCTACTAGTTGAAAGACTAAAATGGAAGAGAATCTTTACATTTGATGCTACAATTATCCTGAAAATTCCTGAAATCAGTACTGTATTTTAAAGTAAGTATAGAATAGGTAATCCAATTCTAGCCAATATTCATTCAAATAAAAGTCATGAATTATAGCTAACATGGGTTATATGGAAATAAGATTTGAGGTGAAAGAGAAATTAATCAAACTACTTTTAGATATATTCATAAACACCAAATTATTACTTCCATTCTTTTTCACTGTTATGTTTATTTCTCTGTAATCCTTTACATTCAAGTAATGAAGCATTATGATTCAACATCTCAACAATGTCTTATAAAAAATGTTTAAGCCAAACTGTCTTTTGATAACACTGAAAACATAAAATAATACTAAATGATCTTTTCTGTATGAATATGACACCAACTCACCATCAGTAGATATGAGTTTCAAGTTGTTTTTCCACAATGGAAACAAACTTGCTGATCTAACCAATCCTCTTGACACAGTTCCCTGATGAACAACAGAGTATATCTGTAGGATGGGTATTACCAGAGTCATAACTAAATTAAATAATCAATATAGAAATTAAACTTATGCCTCGGTCCCCATCCACTATGTTCTGATAAACTAAAGTCATAGAAATATATAAATTCTATTTAATACTTACACACAAAATTGTACATGCATTTACTCAGACACATTCATTGTATTCTATACACAAGTATACAACCTAAAAGTACAACCTAAGCCTGACCTCTATCTCTAAGTAAAAATATTCTCAGCTATCTTATCTAAAACAGAGACTGTTTCTGACATGTAAAATCAGAAGCTTATATGAAAATGTTCAAAACATGAAAACATGCCAACTTTACATTCCTCATCACCAGTAGCAATAACTGAAGAAATTACAGAATATTTTTGTTAATGTTAGCAATAGTCTCAATAGCACTAAATGAAATATGACCACAGGCAAAAATACTTTGAAATTTCCCAGGATTCTGAAAAATACATCTATCTTTTGTGAAGGAAATATATTTTTGTTACAAGCTACAGTTTTCATTCATGTTAATACATATAAAGGTTTTGTAATTAAATATTTCTATCAGTTGAATCTCTATAAGAGTTGAGGAACTGGTTAATCATCACTAAAGACATAGTAAATTTATATTTATGTCCTTTATTATTTAAAGAAATAAAAATTAGATTATCATCTGTTAAAAATCAATACGAAGCAGTTAACAACTATGAGTTGTGAGTACCTATGATGAGCAAGGCACTCACTCTCTGAGGGTTCCATGCACACAATCTCAAAGAAATCACAATATGAATATTACTGAAATAGTCCACCTTCAGTTCTATGTAGTTGTTTGCAATAACAAACAGATAAACCTAACCCAGATCCTCTGCCAGAACAGGAAGGATGAGGCAGAAAAGCATGGTATCATACCAGCTCATGGTGGTTACCACAGGGATGAGGCTCTAGAGCTCCTCTTGCATGTGATAGTAAGGAAATGTCAATAGGAATGTTGAGAACATCTACCACAACCTGTGATGTAGGTCCACTGCCACCTGCAAACAAATAAACTTTATTCATTTTAAGGCTCTATACAAATGTTTTCAGTCAAGATTTCATTCGAATGGGTCATTTCCTTTAACAACCCTTTATTACATTCCTTACCATCATCTCATACCAACTTATTGAAATTGGGAGTCCTCCACTAGACTGCTAACTCTTTTTTATTTTATTTTTTTTATCCCCACCCAAGAACATTTTTTACTGCTTTTAGAGAGAGAAAGAGAGAGGGGATGGGAGAGAGAGAAACATCAGTGTTAAAGAGAAACATTGATCAGTTGCTCTTGTATGCACCTGGACCTTGGATCGTACTGGCTTGGATCAAGGATCATATGCACCCAGACCGAGAACTGAACCCTACAACCCAGGTACGTACCCTGACTAGGAATCAAACCCGTATCCCTTCAGTTATGGGGCAATGCTCTGAGCAATGGGAGCCACACCAGCCAGGTCTAGACTGGAAACTCTTATCAAAGTTCACCTTTATTTTGGTTTCCCATTTCCACAATGCTTAGCTGAGCACCTTACAAGTTGTAAATGCTTAATAAACATTTGATAAATTGAATTTAACTAGTCATATTACTCCTTTACCTGTTAGACCCATAATTATTACTTATTCTAGCTGCAGCTACCATTCCTGATTTAAACACAAAAAAGACAAGATTATCATTCATTCAGCAAATGTTTTTGCTTGAACACCTACTGAGTTCCAGGTTAAATACAACAGATACTAGTGTAAGTAACACATGATTCTTGCCCTTAAATAACTCAATCTAGCAAGAAAACTAAGATGGAAATTAGCCACTATAATACCCTGTAATCAGTTTATAACAAGGTTTGTAGAAAGTGCTACAAATACTAAAAGGAAAATTGGCTTAGAATAAAAGCCTTAGAGAGGAAATTGAAATCAGTACCAAAGAATGAGTAGTTGCTGGACAGAGGAACAAATACAGGTATAGCATTCTTAGTTGAGGAAAGAGATGAAAAATTATACAGACACAAAAGGGCGCACAATACTCTGAGAACTTCAAGAAATGTTTAGGAAAGCAACAGATGAGAAGGAAAAGGCATGAGAAAGATCACAGAAATCCCTTATTATGCTAAAAAGCTGAACTTCTGTCCTGAGTAAAGGAGGTAAGCCAGAAGAATGACGTGATCATTAAAAAGATCTTAACAACAGTGGGAAAGATGGAAGGACAAGACTGAAGGCAAACGACCAAATCACATGAGACAAAGCTGATTTAACCTAATGGTTTACATAATTGCAATGACCCAATGCATCCCTAATGCCCATTATGTCTGTTACACAATGGGTCTCAAATTTAGATATATGTTTAGAGAACATACAGACTCTAATGTATTTTAAAACTGTTCATGTGATACAATCTCAGTGAAAAATCATGGCAGAAGTTGCATAGGAATTACATCAAGATGACAAAATATTAATAATGACTAGTTCTGGGTAGTGAGGTTACAGGTCATGTTTTTCTTCTTGTTCCTGATGTATTACAAATTTTCTACATGATAATATTAAAAATAAACCCTACAGTATTTTCTTGAAACTAGCTAAAACTGGCATTAACCCTAAAGCACCAGAGCCAGGATTCCTTGACAACCTAATAGGCCCCAAAGCCTCCCTCTGGCACCAGAGCCCATTATACATAAAATATTCATTTTTCATCAGGACCTAACCTCATGCCCTTTTTGTTTCTGAAACATCCTCTTCCCCTGTAGCTCTACCTATAGTCCAACTTTATCACACCACCAGCTATACCAGTCTTGTACATGCTCCTTACAGGCCCCACATGTTGCGACATCCAATCACCTTTTATTGAAAGCCTTTCTGAATGGTTCTCCAGTTTCTTCTTTCTACAATTTTTTTCACAATATTAGTGCAAAATCAGTCCTATTCAAACATGACTCAGTTATGGATATATGTGCATAAAATTATGCCAATCATTTGATAAACTGCAAAATTATGTATATAACCCCTACTGAAGTGTTTTCAAATTTATGATCTTAGAAAATATTATCTATTATTATGGGTTGAGTTATGTCCCCCCAAAAGATGTTGAAGTCCTAACTCTCAGTGCCTATGAATATGACCTTATTTAGAAACAGGATTTTGCAAATAATCAAATTAAGATGAGGTCATTAGGATGGGCTTTAATCCAATATGACTGGTGTCCTTATATATAAACAGGGAAAATTTGAGTGCAGAGACATATACAGGCAGGGAGGATACCACATAATGACGAAGGCAGGAATCAGGGTGACACATCTATGAGCCAAGGAGCACCAAAGATTGTCAGCAAACTACCATTAGCTAGGAGGGGGGCATGGAAGGAGCTCACAGTCCTCAGAAAGAGCCAAGCCTGCCAACACCCTGATTTGTACTTCTACCCTCCAGAACTAGGTAGCTTGTTTCTCAAACTACCCCATTGGTGCTATTTTATTACAGCAGCCCTAGAAAAATAATATACCTACTAAGGGAAACCATGATTTTTTCCATCACAGCCTCTAAAGATAAAACCAGTCTGAAGAAAGATCTCAAGTCAGAAATAATAAAATTTCTTACTATTAATTTTTCTTTCTGCTAGCAAAAGTGTCATCTAATTGCTAAGCCAACCTACTGCAAAAAAAATAAAACCTCTCAGATGTGACTCATCCTTCATCCTATATAGTGCCATTTATACATATAGCATCACATAAACACTGGAGGATATTATAATCCTATAAATAGTGCGACATGAAAATAACATGAAATTATATAGGTGCTCCTTTTTTTGTAAGAGTGTTGCTTTATGAATTTTATGTACCTGTGAGAATATAACTTAGCCTATAATAAAATCATAAGGTAGTATAATGAGTTACTTGATAAGGAGCAATAAAATCACCATATCAGGAATGGGCTCTGGAGTGACATACTTCAAGTAAAATTCTTACTCTGTGGTTACTTATCAGTTTTGCAACATGAGCAAAAAACTTAACCATGTTTGAACCTCAGATTTTTCATCAGTAAAATGGGAATTTTACATTTTACATGAATAAATTAAATAATATGAGATGTGCTTAGCATATAATGACAATAAAGTTTTAATGGTTATGTAAAATTCACCCAAAATTAAATGTATAAATTAAGGGTTATTTACACTTTGCTGGGGTAGGACAATAATTAAGCAATTATTATTGTCCTATATAAGAGAAAAAAAGTATTGCCTTTGTCTAGTTCCTTAGTATAAAATGAAGGACTTTAATAACTTTTTTTAAAGATTTTATTTATTATTTCCAGAGAGAGAGGAAGGGAGAGAGGCAGAGAGGGAGAGAGACATCAATGTATGGTTGCCTTTCACCTGCCTCCAGCCATGGACCCGGCTGGAGATCTGGGTTGCAACCTGGTTATGTGCCCTGGCTGGGGATCGAACCAGCAACCTTCGGATTTGCAGTCCGGTGCCTTATCCACTGTGCCAGGGCTTTTAATAACTTTTAAACCATTTGCCAAAACTCAAAACATGTTTAAACTTATATTAACATTAGAACTAAAATACAAATAGGATATTGGTGACTTTTGGCCCCGTCATAAACATCATTTGGAAGGTGGCTTTCAAAGGTCTTATAATATCTATCTCTCCCTCATTTCCTTAGCTCACTAAGCTCCAGCCAATCCAAAGAAACACTACCTTTAAAACTTAGACTGAAATCAAGTTAACTATAATAGAATGGCATAATTCACTGTAAATTTCTACTAAGTATACTGATTTTTGCCTCTTTTTGAATATAAAGCTTATGAATTTAACATATACATCTTGAAATTTTAATTAATTGAAAAGGAACATGCTCCTATTTTGCAATTTATATACTTATTTTGAGTATAAATAATGCAAAACCCAGTGGATCACCAAAATTCAGAAGGACCTTCTTATATCATGCACTCTACACAAGATACAAATTGCATTTCCATTGCTGATTGTAATAGTACTTATAAACTAAAACTTACATCTAAATCTATACATAAAATGTAAGAAATTAAATAATTAAGTCCAAAAAGACTGTAAATATTATAGAGAAAATGCTAAGTATTTTTGTTAAACTTTTTATTTAAACAGCTGTCTACATTGGTCATATCTGCTGGGAAATATGTCAATAATCCAATTATTGTGGGAAAGCCAAATAGCATTTTTTTCCTTAGAATGTTTTCTTTTTAGATAGAGGGGAAGGGAGGGAGAGAAAGGGGGAGAGAAACATCAATGTGTGGTTGCTTCTCATGCACCCCGAACCAGGGACCAGCCTGCAACCCAGGCATGTGCCTTGACTGGGAATTGAACCAGTGACTTTTTTGGTTCACAAGCCAGCACTCAATCCACTGAGCTACACCAGCCAGGGCTATCCTTAGAATCCTTTAATATACTTGGGTGAACTATAAAGACATCTTCAATGTTATATTAAATTCAATAATATTAGCCTTAAAGTAATGTGGGATCAAGAACAATTGTAAGTGTTTTTCTAAATATTTACAAAAATATGGTTTCCCTTTATACTTAGTATAATTCCTAACTTTAAAGTAAATAGGCTTTGTTAGTTGTTGTTTTTTTGTTTTTGTTTTTTTATGGGACTTCCAGCCTAGATGGAAGCATAGGTAAACACAAGTCACCTCCACATGCAACCACAGAAATAATTACAACTAGACCTCAAAACAATACCCAGAACCATCAGAAAATCAAGCTGTATGGAAGCCCGACAACCAAGGATTTAAAGAATCCACATTAGGCCCTGGCTGGTAGCACAGTGGTTAAGGCACCGGCCTGTGAACCCAAAGGTTGCAGGTTCGATTCCCCAGCCAGGGCACATAACAAGGTTGCAAACCAGGTCTCCAGTCAGGTCTGTGGCTGGAGGCGGGTGAAACACAACCTTACACTGATGTCTCTCTCCCTCTCTGCCTCTCTCCCTTCCCCTCTTTCTAAAAAATAATGAAATAAAATCTTTAAAAAAAAAGTACCTAAAAAAAAGAAAAAGAATCCACATTAACCCAGGCTGGTAAGAAAGGCAAAGACATGGAGACCTGTGGAGAGGTGCAGAGATGCAATGTGACATGGAGAGGTGGCAACAGAACAGGTTGTCCCACATTCACATGTGGTAAATAAAAATTGGGAGGGTTACCTTGAGAGCAAGCCATCCCAGCCCCAGGCCAGACTGCACAGCCCAGGGCTGCAGCACCAGGAGGATAAATCCCCATAAATGCTGACTATAAAAACCATTGGGGGTTGGGGCAGGGGAAGGAACTGCTGTATTTCCAGGAGACTCTGCTGAGAGGGCTCAGAGGGATTTAGAATGTACACAGACTCAATCCCTTTGGGATTCAGCACCAGGGCAACAGCTGGAAGTCAGGGCACATACAGGGAGTAAGTGAATCAACTGGAAACAGGGCAAGTGCTGGGCAAACCTCCAGAAGCCAGGCAGTGGCACTGTCCCCTGTCTGAGCCCTCCCTCCATACAGAGCCACAAAGCAATGAAACAAATTGTCCCACCCTGGCAATTACCTGAGGCTCTGCCTCCACACAATTTACAGGTGCCTTTTCTGTAACAATCCACACTACTAAGACAGGGAGTCAAAGTGGCTCTACCTAGTACACAAATACAAACACAGGGCAGCTGCCAAATTGAAGAGACAAAGAAATATGGCCCAAATCAAAGAACAGGAAAAAATCCCAGAAAAAGAAGTAAATGAAATGTAGATAATCAACCTATCAGATGCAAAGTTCAAAATACTGGTGGTGATCAAGACACTCAAAAAGCTTACTGAGTACAGCAACAACATAAAAAAGACCCAGGCAGGCAGCCCTGGATGGTGGCTCAGTGGATTGGTGCCAGCCTTCAAACCCAAAGGTCACTGGTTCCATTTCCAGTCAGGGCACATAACCAGGTTGCAAGCCAGGTCTCCAGGCAGGTCCTTAGCTGGACGCAGGTGAAAGGCAACCATACATTGATGTTTCTCTCCCTTTCTTCCTCCTTCCCTGCCCTCTCTAAAAATAATGAATAAAATCTTTTATAAAATAAAAATAAAAAGACAAAAAAATAGACCCAGGCAGAAATGAAGGTTACATTAGTGAAATTAAAAAAAAAAAAAAAAAAAAAAAAAAAAAAAAAAAAAAAAAAAAAAAAAAAAAAAAAAAAAAAAAAAAAAAAACTACAGGGAACCAACAGTGGAGGGGATGAAGCTGGGATTCACATCAACAATTTGGAGCATAAGAAAGAACTAAACATTCAACCAGTACAGCAAGACAAAAAAAGAATTCCAAAAATTAAGGATATTATGCAGCAGAAAGAAAGAAGGAATTCCTGCTTTTTGCGATAGCATGAATAGAACTGGAGAGTATTATGCTTAGTGAAATAAGCCAGGCAACAAAAGACAATTATCATATGATCTCCTTTAATGGAGGAAACTAATGAACAAAACAAACAAATGAGCACAATAGAACCAGAGGCATGGAAATAAGGAACAGACTGACGGTGACCAGTGGGGAGGTGTAGAAAGTGGGAAAGAAGGGGTAGGGTGTAGTCAAGGAACTTGTACAAATGACGAATGGACATGGAAAACATGTGGGGACTGACTATGGGAGAGGGGATGCAGTAGGTGGGGCAGAAGAGAGCAATGGGGAAAGGGAAAAAAGGGGACAACTGTAATAGAACAATAAATTAATTTTTTTAATTTATTTTTTAAAAACACACACAAATACCAGGTGTTGGTAAGGATGTGGAGAAATTGGAACTCTATGCTCTGTTGATGGGAATGTAGAATGGTGAAGCTGTAAAAAATGGCACGATTTCCAAAAAAAAAAAAAGAAGTATAAGGAGTCTCTGGGACATTTCCAAAAGTGCCAACATCTGAATCACAGGGGTGCTGGAAGGAAAAGAGAAAGAGCAAGAAATTGAAAACTTACTTAGAAATATAATGAAAGAAAACTTACTTAATTTGGTGAAGAATAGAGACATACAAGTCCAGGAAGCACAGCTCCCCAAACAAGTTGGACCCAAAAAGGACCACAAAACACATCATAATTAAAATCCCAAGGTTAAAGATAAAGAGAGAATCTTAAAAGCAGCAAGAGAAAGGCAGAGAGTTACCTACAAAGGAGTTCCCATAAGACTGCTGATTTCTCGAAAGAAACTTGGCAGGCAAGAAGTAGTCAAAGTGATGAAAAGCAAGGACCTACAACCAAGATTACTCTATCCAACAAAGTTGTCATTTAGCATGGCAGGGCAGATAAAGTGCTTCCCTGACAAGGTAAAGCCATAGGGGTTTATCATCACTAAGCCATTGTTACATGAAATGTTAAAGGGACATATTTAAGAAAAAGAAGAAGCCCTGGCTAGTGGCTGTGAATAGGTACTGGCCTGTGAACCCAAAGGTCACTGGTTCGATTCCCAGTCAGGGCACATATAACCAGGTTACAAGTCAGGTCTGGAGCTAGGTCCGTAGCTGGAGGCAGGTGAAAGGCAACCATACATTGATGTTTCTCTCCCTTTCTTCCTCCTTCCCTGCCCTTCTCTCTAAAAATAATGAAATCTTTTAAAAAATAATTTTTAAAAAGAAAAAAAGATTAAAACTATAAACATTAAAATGACAACAAACTCACAACTATCAATGGCTAGTTGATAAATCGAAAGAACAAATTAAGCAGCCCTGGCTGGTGGCACAGTGGATAAGGCGCCGGCCTATGAACCCAAAAGTCGCTGGTTTGATTCCCCGCCAGGGCACATAACCAGGTTGCAAGCCAGGTCTCCAGCCAGGTCCATAGCTGGAGGCAGGTGAAAGGCAATTGATGTCTCTCTCCCTTTCTGCCTTTCTCCCTTCCACTCTCTAAAAATAATAAATAAAGTCTTTTTTAAAAAGAAAGAAAGAAAGGAATAAACTAAACAAACAGAATCATACATATAGAGATCATTTGGAGAGTTTTCAAATGGAAGGGGGAACGGGGAGAATGGGAGAAAAGGTGCAGGGATTCAGAAACATAATTGGTAGGTACAAAATAGACAGGGGGATGTTAACAATGGTATAGAAAATGGAGAAACCAAAGAACTTATATACATGACCTATGGACATAAACTAAATAGGGAGATTGCTGGAGGGAATGGGAATACTGAATAGAGGGTGGCAAAGGGGGAAAAATTGGGACAACTGTAATAGCATAATCAACAAAATATAAAATAAAATATAATTTATAAAATGAACCTCCTACCCCTGGCTGGTGGCTCAGTAGATAGATGCCAGCCTTTAAACCCAAAGGTCGCTGGTCCGATTCCCAGCCAGGGCACATAACCAGGTTGCAAGCCAGGTCTCCAGCCAGGTCCGTAGCTGGAGGCAGGTGAAAGGCAACCATACATTGATGTTTCTCTCCCTCTCTGCCTCCCTCCCTTCCCTTCTCTCTGAAAATGGTAAATAAAATCTTTTTTTAAAAAATGAACCTCCTTCTTGAATAAATAAGCAACATAAAGGCCACTTCTCCAAAAACATTTTTATGCAATTATTATTTTACAGAGAAATAATTAGATTGACATACATAAAGAAAATACTTTATAGTATTAAGAAAATTGTTAATTTTAATTTTTTAAACTGATTTAAAATTAGCAAATGCCATATTCTATTTATTCAAAGTACTTATTTAAAATGATGTACCTTTTTGACTGACCCCAAAATTATAATTCTAAAAACATTTCTTTTAATATTTATTATTTTTAGAGAGAGGCAGAGAGGGAGAGAGACAGTAATATATGGTTGCCTTTCACCTGCCTCCAGCTACAGACCTGGCTGGAGACCTGGCTTGCAACCTGGTTATATGTGCCCTGGCTGGGAATCAAACCAGTGACCTTTGGGTTTGCAGGCTGATGCCTTATCCACTGTGCTACCAGCCAGGGCCTTCTAAGAATATTTTAAAAGTTAAAAAACAGCAACAAAAACTAAATATATTTTCTTTTTGTCTTAAAGTTTTAATTTGCAATCTTAATAAATAACACAAATATGTTACATTATGAAAATATAATCTATTATTGGCAAAAAAATGTACTGATTATTATCCCCATAAGGGCAGAGACTATGCCTTTACCTCACCTTAAGCATGACAAGAACTCAATAAATAGGTGTAATTATCTATACCTCAAAAACAATAAGTACAACAGTAACATAATTCTCCTAAGAATTATAGGAAATAGTCCTAATGAGCTGGGAATTCAAAATAGGCCATGAACAAAGTTTACAAAATTCAAATCTAACATTAATAGAGGAAAATTCTATGCCTCTTATCCAAAGACAAGTTCTGAAATCACAGCTGGAAACTGTATTGGTTGTCGATAGAAAATATACAGCCAGGGTTAGTTTTGAAATAATCTCAACTTGGTCTAAAATGAAGTTATTAAGAACTAAGTAGAAACAGTGCAGATATTTAAGGACCTATATTCCTATTATTCTGTAGGGCAAAAAAAAAAAAAATTAACTTTTTACCATATTCTGTTGTTTCTGTAAACACCACACAACCTTTCTAGAGAGAACTGTTATACTAAGAGAGTAAGGTAACACATGGACTATATAAGACTATAATTTGTGTCTCACTGGGATCTATCTGGTTTTGGCATTATTGATTTGGTGATTAAGATTCCATATTCTTACCACCATCATACAGTTTCATATTGCGATCAGGGAGAAAACAGGTTAGTCAGGGGCCAATTTCCATTGCTCACACCTTTTCTCTTGAATTTCTCAAACTTGCTAGAGCAACATAGGGAAAATTAACCAGTGCAGAAAATTCCTTATATTACCTGTTACAGATATTCACCAGAACTTTCAATTAGAGAATAATTACCTTTTGAAATATTTATACCACACACACCACACACACAGACCCTTTTGCCTCCAGATAAAAATGCAATAGAAATGGAGGAAATCATATACAGTGAGTGTGAGAAAATAAGCCAATAATTAAAGCTAAATATAAGGGCTACCTGAATGCTGGTATCTGATTGCATTGGGTCTCTACACCCTAACCTAATAATGCTAGGGACATTGTCTTAGTAGAAGCTGCTGAACACATAAGATAATTGACCTAAAATACTCAGGAAAAAAAAATGTTATCTGATTTGCTTGTTTAAATCACAACTACCCTAAGAATGTTTATACCATTGACAAAGCTACTATTGGTAGCTGCCCTAAAAGAAGAAAAATGATCCTATATTACAAGTTTCAAGTGTCTAAAGAAGTAAATAACTTATTAAACCAACTTCCTGGTTTTGAAGCAGGAAAAACCTGGAAAAGATGGTTTTACAATAAGATACATATCTCCACCTCTAGTTATAATGTTATTTTTTATAGAAGAGGCATGGTACTGTGTGAATATTATGAGACAAGCTTACTCAACCCAACTAAGAATGAATTAAATGTGTTAAAAGTGAAAACCTGAAAGAGAACTTACGTGCATGTAATTCTAAGTTGCCATTTTAGAATGGGGATTTTCTCCAAAGAGATTTTTTAAATGTGTTTCCACATTATTCTATTTGTGTTACTTTCACTTTAGTTCTCTGGTAAGTTGGCTGCTAAATAGAAACAAAAAAACACACTCATTTTCAAATAGAAAGTAGTTTGTTATTTTACCATAGAATAAGCCATATTGAAAAAGAAAGAAGTAATTTGTTAAACTCCTGACTGCCAAAATATATTGAAATTTGGATACGAATAAAGACATATTTATATTCATGTTATCTCTATTTTCCTGGTCCAGCTATCATAAAGAGATCAGAAAATTAACAGTAAGGTAAGGTGCCTATAGAAAGCCTCCTTATACCCAAACTTGAAATTCGTTCCAGGAAAATCCAGAAAACACAAAGGAAAGTACAGTTTCTGCAGGATATGCAGCATTCTTGTATAAGTAACATTCAGACTGATATGGCTCCAATGTTTTTACCCACAAAAAAAGACATTCTAAGAGATAAACCTTTCCTGCATGCACAATCATAAAATCACACAGCTTGTGGATAGCCTTTAATCTCAGTCTAGAGAAGTAGTCAGTCAACAAGTACACAAAAGATGACAACGTGAACTGAAGAAAAGAGTGCTTGAGTTGAAGTGAGGAGAAATAAGTTTTATTCCCAGCTCTGTGATTTACTGTATTGTTTTGGACAAGCTAATTAAACCTGCTGAGCCTCTGTTTTATGTTGTTTGTTTGTTTGTTTGTTTTCATTTTGTTTCATATAAGAAACAACAGATGATTAAACACTTTTAAATATTATGGCTAGGAGACCATCAGAAATCTCATAAACCTATCCCCAACTTCACAGATAAGGACATTAAAGCAGAGAAATATGCCCAATCATTAAAAAGGATAAGTTAAAATTTTAGGTCATGTTAAAAAAAAAGTACTTACAAAGCAAAAAAGATTATAATCATCAAGTTTAGGGTAATGATCAACTTTTCAGGAAAAGCTTCAATTGAACTGGTGACATTTTATTTCTCAAATCCAGTCTGGAGCACATCGAGTAATATATATATATATATATATATATATATGTATATATATACACACACACACAAATATATATATATATATATATATATACACACACACACACACACACACACACACACACACACATATATCTACATATAACTTTTTTGTTTGTAGTACTTTATAATCAAAAAACAAAAACAAAACTTTATTATCATTTTTAAGTAACTACCAAAATAACTTTAACCAAAACATTTCTCTGGAATTTTAAAGGTCAACAGAGATAGTGTGTGGTTTCAAACATTCTCCTGAGTTTAAAACTATGCCCCCCAATATAAGAAAAAAGAGGGAAATAGGCTGTAAATACACACACACACACATCTCACCAATCTTCCAGCTTAGTAAAATGTAGACAGTACACAAAATGAACTGTATTATTAGTACTATCATCATTAACCCATTTAAGACTATTGAGAGAAATACTAATAATTTGTACTCTAAACATATACCTAAGGGAAATATATTCAAGAGTCATATCTGAGAGCCCAGTTCATTCAGCAGGGTTCTTTGTTTGTTTGTTTGTTTGTTTTTACTGAGATAAAAAAAAAAAAAACTGCAATGATTTACTTAAAGAAAGCAAAGGCTTTTCTAACCCTCTACATGAAACTACCTGTAAAACCTAAGTGCCTCTGAAATCTCTGAAATTTTCAAACAAGAAAGTATAGGTCATTCAGCAAAATATATTTACTGTATAATACCATAATAGCTACTTAATTGTTATCATTATGATGCAGATATATAATGGAAACAGATGTTCCTTTTTCCTTTCAGCAAAGCACAGGAAAAGCCTAAACTTGCTGATATTGCATGGACGGCTAACATAGCACAATAGAGGAAAAAAGACATTAGCACATGACAATATTAGTTTTTACTACACAACTAATTGCATAAAAAGTATAACTTGAGATCATTAAATCAATATAATTTTCAACACCGTAGAAGGGAAACAAATAGATTTGTATAACCAGACAATTTTGCATCTGCATATGGGAAAATACTTCTGAGAAATTAAGTATATGCAAAATGCTACCACTGCTTTCAGAGCACAAGGAAAAGACTGTTACTCTGTTTTATTTGCTCATGTAACATGAATCAGAATGCTGCCTCTACAGAGAAATCTTTCAAAACAGCACATGTACAAATTTGGCAATCGATATCAAGAACCTTCAGAAACTATCTATACTCTCAGTCCAAATGATTTCTATTCTAATAATATAAGAAAATAACTAGAGGAATGATGAAAGATTAATTTCAAATGTTATTCATCATAATTTTATTTATAATGAAAAATTAAAACTAACTCACCAATGGTAAAATGATGATTAATTAAAGTATATATGTTAAAACATTTCACAGTCAATATAAATGACTTTAGTAATAATATTAATTATATAGGAAAGTTTTCCTTGTACTGTGCCAATTGGAAAAAAGCATAACATGAAGTGGTATCTACAATGTTTATAAATAAATAAAAATATAAATGCTTGGAGGAAAAAGGCTTAGAAAAAATACACAAAATGGGCTTCCAGTCAAGATAAGGGTGTAGGTAGATATGCTTTGCCTCCTTGCACAACTATAAGAAGGATCACAACTAACCTCAAAACAGCCCTGGCTGGTGCGGCTCAGTGGGTTGAGTGCCATTTTATAAATCAAAGGGCCACAGGCCTGGGCTATGGGCCAGGTCCCCAGCGGGCATGTGAGAAGCAACCACACATTGACGTTTCTCTCCCTCTCTTTCTCCCTTCTTTCCTTATCTCTAAAAATAAACAAATAAACCAAATTTAAAAAGAAAAACAGAACTGCCAGAAACTTAAACTATATGGAACTCCAACAACCAAGGATTTAAGCAAGTCATATTTATCCAGATGGGTAGGAGGGACAGAAAAGGGAGCTGGGGCTGACGGGATGGCGTAGTAGCGGCAAAGCAATGGCCAGCACAACAGGCAGTCCACATTCACATGCAGTGGATCCAGCAATCTCAGCACCTGGCCAGACTGCAGTTCAAGGTACCAGTGCTGGGAAAATAAAGCCTGATAACTTCTGGCTGTAAAAACCAGTGGGGGTTGGGGTGGTGGAAGAAACTGCTTATCTCTCAAGAGCCTGTTTAAAGTGCCCACAGGGTCCTAGAACATATGCAGATATACCCATTCTGGGAGCCACCATCAGGGCAACAGCTAGAGGGGTGCCAGTCACATTAGGAAAGTGAGTGGAGTGAATGGAAACAGGGCAAGTGCCAAGCAAGCCTCAAGCATCCAGGTAGCAGCACTGTCCCCTCTCCAACCCTTCCCCCCGACACACACCCACAAAGCAATAAAGCAGGTTGCCCTGTCCTGCGTATTACCTAAGATTCCACCCCATACAACATAATAGGTACACCCAGACAGGAAGTCAAAGCAGCTCTATGTAATACAACAGAAATAAACATAGGGAGGCTACCAAAGTGAGGAGACACAGAAATATGGGTCAAATGAACAAAACAGAACAAAACCCCAGAAAAATGAAATGAAGATAACCAACCTATCAGATGCAGAGTTCAAAACACCAGTGATCAAGATGCTCAGAGAACTCATTGAGTATAGCAAAATCATAAGGGAATAAGTGAAGTCTACACTAAGTGAAATAAAAAAATATCCACAGGGAACCAATTGCGAAGGAAGGAAGCCAGAACTCAAATCAATGATTTGAAACATAAGGAAGAAATAAACAACCAGTACAGAATGAAGAAACAAGAATTGGAAAAAAAAAAAATAATAAGGAGAAAATAAGAAGACTCTGGGACATCACCAAAAGTACCAACACCCAAATCATAGGGATGCCAAAAGGAAAAGAGGAAGTGCAAGAAATTGAAAACTTATTTGAAAAAGTAATGAAAGAAAACTTCACTAATTTGATGAAGGAAATGAACATACAAATGAAGAAAGCACAGAGAGTCCCAAACAAGATAGACTTAACGAGGGCCCCACTAAAAGCACATCGTAATTAAAATGCCAAAGGTTAAAGATAAAGAGAGAATCTTAAAAGCAGAAGAGAAAAGCATAGAGTAACCTACAAAGGAGGTCCCATAGACTATCAGCTGATTTTTCAAAAGAAACTCTGCAGGCAAGAAAGGACTGGCAAGAAGTATTCAAAATTATGAAAAGCAAAGACCTACAATCAAGATTACTCTATCCAGCAAAGCTATCATTTGGAATGAAAGGGCAGGTAAAGTACTTCCCAGACAAGTACTTTAAACTATATGGAACTCCAACAACCAAGGATTTAAGGAAGTCATATTTATCCAGATGAGTAGGAGGGACAGAAAAGGGAGCTGGGGCTTGTTCTTTACCAGACAAGTTAAAGCTAAAGGAGTTCATCACCACCATACCATTACTTTATGAAATGTTAAAGGGACATATTTAAGAAAAAGGAGATCAAAACTATGAACATTAAAATGATAACAAACTCACAACTGTCAACAACTGAATCTAACAAACAAAAACAAACTAAGCAAAAACATAAAATAGGAACAGAATAAGATATATGGTGGTCATTTGGAGGGTTATCAGTGGGGAGAGGGAAGGGAAAGAATGGGGAAAAAGTACAGGGATTAAGAAGCATAACTGATAGGAACAAAATAGACAGAGGGATGTTAAGAAGAGTAAAGAAATGGAGAATCCAAAGAACTTATATGTACAACCTATGGACAGGAACTAAGGGAAGGGATTGCTAGAGGGAAGGGGATACCAGTAGAGGGAGACAGTTGAGGAAAAATTGAAACTGTAATAGCATAATCAATAAAATATACTTAAAAAGAAAATATATGGAATATTATTTTTAACTATTGAAAGTTCTCCATTATGAGCAGTTTTTAATTAGAAAAAGTTGCTGTTTCTTTAAACAACTCTATTTATATGCTCTAATAATCTCTGTCCTTGTCAAAAGTTTCTAAAAACTCTTTGGGTCAAATAATCCTATAAATATTTTAGGTAAATTGACTTAGTTATACTGACATGTTATTTGATCCTAAAATCTGGCATAGAAAGAAAAGAATTTGTCAATTACATAGGTAACATTTGTTTTTATCCTGAGTCACACAGGATCCTTACAAATTAGAGAAAATTTGAATGGGACAAGCACTAAAATGTTTGCTTAAGAGCTATTAATATGATGTGTTTTAAGTCACCATGTCAAGGAAATTTTTCAATTAAAAATATTTCTAAAGCAAATAAAATAGCCTAGTAATTACTCTCTCAGTATGCCAATAAAAAGTTTGACATAGCTTTCGTAAGACTCATAGTTTCATGATTGTATTTTTACAAGAAGGAGCTGATTTGTCTTAGGCTATTACTGTCTATTACTTCTAGAAGTCTTAAGGAAAGGTGGGAAGCAGCAAATTCTGGCAATCTGCCTAAAGAGAAATCAATGAAACAAATTAATCCTTCGCAGGCTGCAATGACACAGTAATCCATCATTCAGAGCTGCTTTTATATACCAAATCAGAGAGCAGAGGAAAGAGCCCTAGGGGACATCACAGACAACAACTTACACCAGCACTGGGAAAATACTGAGGAATCAGTTTATTTAAAGAGGATAGATTTCAGTTGATTGCCTGTTTCGTCAAATACAGATTTTTTTTTTCTTTCTCAGTTTGGCAAACCCAAGCCCCAATGACTATATCTTAGAATTCTGTACCATATACGCTTGCTGACATCAATTGGGGGTGCATGTTTTTAAATAATTAGCATCATTAATCAGTATGAACAAATACCTGGCTAAAGTAGTATAACTCTAGCCAGTAAACGTCCAGGTGTTAAAAACACTCCCTCTTCTCAGTTGGGACTAACTGCAAATTTCCCTGCTAATCTCAAACTTAATTTACCAATTTCTGGTAAACCACAGTTACTGTATCATTTTTACACTGTACATAAAATGTAATCATTTAACATGTCTATAACTTCCTTAAGCACTCTGTTAAGTTTAAAGACTTGAACATTTTAATTTCATTTCTTATGCAATAAATTTCAAAAAACAAATCAGTTTATAAATAACTTAGTTTAAAACAATTGTACTTTGGGTTATAACTACAATTGACAGTGCTGAAAAATACATTTAAATGTGGTTTCTTTTTTAAAAGTGAACTTGTAATCAATGGATAGCCATACATTCACACTGAGTATATTTATTCATACATATGCAAGAACATATGCATCTAAATTTATTTGTGCTTATATAGAAACGTATGCACCTTGAGTATATCTAACCAGAGTAATATATTCTGAATGGAAGTATATTCCCTAATGAAAATTAATGACAAAAACTGTAAAGTCACAGTGCATTACTACTGTTAAGTGCACCCATTGTTTTCATGGTTAAATGTGAGGAACTAGTAAGAGAAAAGAATTTTCAGAAAATAAACAAACAAAATCTGTCATAATGATCCCTAAAATGTTAGCCCTAAATATCTAATGGCAGACCCAAAACAGGAAAAGAAGATTCAATAAATGCCAACCAGCCAGTTTTTGAGTGGCATCTTCAATTCTGAGGTCCATAGCTATATGATTGCAATTCCTGGCCATGCTGAAGCATTTTTAATTCAATGCATGGACTTAGTATTTATTGATTTAATAAGGTTAGAGGTATTACATTGTTGCTGCTACTGATGAACTGTCAGCAATTTAATCTAGTGAAATCTTACAGAGGAATATATATATATTTTAGGGGAGGGAGAGACTAAATAGTATGTAAGCATAATCCCTTCGTTACCCAGGACAGTGGCAAAAGCAAAGCCCCTTCCTTTCCAGACTACTTTGGGCTCCAAACATTGACTAGAGATGTTGGCTACCAAGTAACTGAGGTGACAGCGAAGAGACTGAAGCTAAGTCTGGCAGGTACACCTTCAAAGCATTATCCACAGCATCATTAACATGTGGGCTGGCAGAAAAGAAGGAAGAAACCTCACTTTCTCAAAAGCCATTCTGCCAAAACATAAACACAGGAGAGAGGTGTTAAAGGCTATATCAAAGTAAGGAGGTATTACAGACTCCAGAATCAGAAAAAGGAAGAAAAATCCACCTGAATTCGCAGAAACAAACACTTGGGGACTATTAGAAAGTGTTTTCGCACTGCTGTGCTACCCTGCTTGTGGGCTTATTTCCCGAACCTGGACACCTGGGAAGCATGTTGTGCTCCAGCTTTTCCTTGACTTTGAAGAAATTGATCATCTAAGAAGCATTGCTGCTGCTGGGGTCAGTAAAACTATGCTAATTGGTGAACCTAATTGCTTCAAGCAGCCCTGCCTCTAAACAGGGAGAGCACAGTTGATGGAGTCAGTCTGTTCCTAATAAAATGAAGAAGCACTGAATTAAATTCCCAAGGAAGGCACTATAAAAGTTTCCACAGTGTAACTAAATGACTTCACCTATGCTATTACCCCTAAGATGACATCTTTGAAAGAAAGCAGACCCCAGTCAGGCTCCATATTCATAAATTGGCTGAGCTTAGGCCAGTGAATCTGGATTGATTTAAAAAGGCTTTTTCATCCTTCCAATCAAATGAAGTCATTGTTAATTAGATGCTTTCTGTTAACAATGTCACTCTTCTCCACATTACCTGCTCACACTTGCAGCGCCTCTCGTGCAACATCTGGAGCACCAGCTCCCTTGCAATCAGTCCCCCCGAGTTGGGCTGGGGAGTGGTGGCATTTCCGCTGTGCAATTCCTGTCTGAAGAAAGATACGGTTCAGTGTGCTGGTGGGGAGACACATACCAACTTCCTTGAGAGATTATAAAACAATCTCTCCGAAACCTCTTCTCCCCGAATTTTTTTATGAACTGCACAGCAGTTTCTCTGGGCTGTTCCCGATTTGTAAATGGATGTGTTCAAAAAATGCCGAAGGCCACCAAGTCAGCTCCCACTGGCTTGCCCCGCTGCCTAGGACCAAGCTCCTTCTTGCCCTAGAAACCCCAGGTTGAGGTTTCCCAGTCGCACTCCAGGCTTCGCTACCCGCCCACGTCGGCAGAACAGGGACAGGCGGCTCCAGGCTGGGCAAGCTGGGGGCAAGGAGGCGGGTAGCACCCTGAGGCGAGGGAGCGAAAAGGCTCCCCTTCGATAGCCGAGCCTCACCCTGCCTCCCGGCCCATTCCAACAGTGTTGGCGGCTCTGACCCGAGGGGACACACACGGCCAGCGCCCACCCGGGGCAAGGGCCCGGGCTTCGAGGACCGTGCCCCACCACGCCACCACCCCACCGTGGGGCCTGGCTTCTTTATTGAGTCTTCCCCAGCGCAGGCCAGGGACGTGGTCACTCCAGTCCCTCCCCGGGTAGGGGCCTTCAGCGCCAGCCGGAGCCCGGCTCCTGCAGCCCGACGAGGCCCCAGCGGGCCAGCCCGGCGCCCAGCGCCCCGGCCCCTCACTGCGTGGGGAGCCACGCTTGGATGCCTGCGGGCGACCTGGCCAGCGAGGCTTCGCGACCCGGGGCTGGGCCTCGTTCCCTGGAGCAGCTCCGTGCGCACCGAGCTCAGGGGCTCAGTTCCTGGGCCCCGATGGAAGGAGTGGAAGCGTCCCGGGGCCCTTATGAGGGAGCTTGATTCGCAGAGCGCAGCGTTCTTTCTAAAAGGAGCGCCCTTGCGGTGGGAGAAATGTGAGGGGACACCCGAGAGAAAGGGCCCTCGAATGCCTCCTGGCTGCCCTCGCGGCCCGGCGCCCCGCGGACCACGCTGCTCCCAGCCCGTAGCTGGCAAGCGGCTGTCACAGGCACCTGTACACCCGGCAGGCAGCCAGAAGACCGCAGGTCTTCAGGAAAGCCTCGGGGACCTGCCTCCCGGGAGCTCCCAACCGAAAGTCGCGCACCAGGGCGCGGACTTGCACCCGGGACCCTGTCCCTGACTCTGGAGTACCGAGGGCGACAGCACGGCCTTGGAGTCAGTCCTCCTGCGAGGGAGGGGTTTCGGATGAGTCAGGGGGGCCCCACGGCTAAGTGACAGTGAGTCCAGATTCCCTAAACCTCACAGAGGTCAGAACCACACTAGATGAGGTGAGGCGGCGAGGGTGGAAGGGCGGAGCCGCATTAAGACCCGCCGGCTGCGAGTTGGGACTCTAATTACCTTTCGTCGAGTCCTTGAGCCCAAAGCGTTGCCCTATGACAATGTATGCCTCCTCCACGAGAAGGTTTAGGGAAACTTAGTTTCTTGAGCGCCTCATCCCTGCCTTGTGGGCTCACGGAGAAGGGCATAGGATAGCCGCAGCCAAAACACCTGTGATCTCTCAATACAACAACATAAGGACGGTGACTGGGGTCGCTACTCCTGAAGTTTCCTGAGGGAGCTCAAACCTGAAGCATCAAGGTTATCCCTCTTCCCCAGTGTAAAACAGGATACTCGCAAAACCTGCCTGGGACACCTCGGCCGTACCCGGAGAGGTTCCCCTTTGCAAATAGAAATGGAGATCTGATCCCCCACCCCCACCCCGCCGCCGCATTTTAGCGCTTGTGTGATTCTAGTTGGGGGCTTGAGCGGTGTAATCCAGTGCTTTGACCCTCTGGAGGCTGAACGCGAACTGAGCGAAGGGAAATCAGTCGAGAAAAATGGAAGGTGCTGAGAAGTGGCGGATACGACACCAGGGCGGTCCGGGTGGGCAGTGAAGTGCTGACCCACCGCGCGACCCTCTCCAGCGTGGATGAATCTCTGGACGCCCTGTCCTGGGACTCTGGGCTGACAGGCAAGAATGCGGCCACGTGCTCTGAACTGCTGGGCTCAGGCTCTGCACTTTGGGACACATACACACACACACACACACACACACACACACACACACACACACACTTCGCCCCTCCTAGATGAAGGTAGATGAAGGGGTAGCTCTAGCCTAGCCGGGAGGACAACGGGCCGCCAGTTGTGCAGGGACCCAGCATTCCCCCACCCCATCCCACCCCCGCGCGCGCGCACAACTGGGAAGGGCTGATAGAGTGACTGAGCCCCAGAAAGGTGGCCTTCCACCTGGCTCCGGACTCCCCCACCCCGCCCCCGCTATTCAGCGTGGTTACCTCTCGTCCCGAGCTCGCCCGGGTCCCTGTACCGCCCCACTCTCCGCAACCACGCGACACCCCCCACCAGCCCGAGCTGCAGTCCCTGGTGGTTCCCGGGGGCCCCAGCACTTAGAGCCAGGGCTCACCCCTCACTGACGCCTCTAGATACTAACAGCACAAGCGCCGGTTTTCCAGCCTCCAGATCCTCCTCTTATCCTCCCACCCAGCAATGACTTGCCAGTGTTTGGGGTGGTTGGTGTTCTTTTAAAAGTATATCAAAGGATCATTGTCGTCTCCCCGTCAAGTCATTATGCCTTTATCCCCATCAATTAACCACACCTCAGAGGGCTGCTATTAAGAGCTAAATTGAGCTGCAAAAGTAGATATCCAGTTTCAGACAGATGTTGTCACCTCCCGCTGAGATAAGCGGTTGGTGGGACCCGGCCGTCAGCTTCCACCGCTGCCCTAGCTGCCGCAGGCGCAGGGCCAAGCTCAGGACTCCGGCCGGAAGCTGAAAAGGGCACTGCACTGGTGCTCTGGGAACGGCGAGAGGCAGGAAGGGCCTGAGCTCTCACACCTCAAGCGTGGTGCACGTCTGGGGAAGTGTCTCCAGAGTTATGTGCCAGGGAACACACCACGAGGGAGCCTGGCGTCTTTGCGCAGAAGGGGACTGCAGGGTCGGGGTGCAGGTGGGGTGGGGGCACCAGAGTGAGTCTGTCCGGCAGCCCTCCACCAACACACCCTCCTTTCTCTTCCTGCCGCTCCAGCGTTTTCCCCCCTGGTACCCCTGTGGAGGAAGGCACAGTGCAGTGGGGACGCTGGATCTGGAGCTAAGGAACTCGGGGCAGACACGTGCCGTTCAAGACAAAGGGGATTCACTACGGACCTCCGCAGGCTTCCGCCCAGATGTCTTTCCACTCTTTCTCACCCCCAGTCACTCCTGAGGACTTGGAGCACTGGCTGTCGAACACAGCTGGGAGACCTTGGAGGGAAGGGAAAAGAAGTTACTCTAGAAGTGAATACAGGTCTGTGGAGAGCTAACTAAGTTTGCATAGGACTACATCTCTGGATACATGTGCTTATAGTTTCTTCGGCTTTCCTCCCGACAGTGGCCACAAATTTAGGCAAGGCTAACGGAGATTAATTTCCCAGCATAATCCAATTAAAAGATTTCTGCAGTAATCTTTTGAGAAAATGGCGAGTGGGGGGAGCGTGGGGCTAAAGAGGGGACTGGTTCTGATGAGACAGTGATTTACCGCCTGGGCACAGCATGCTCTGGTCGCTGGCTCTCTTGCCCAGGTGATTTGACCAGAGCATCCTGTCCGTGCCTCCAGTTCAAACCTTCGCCTTTCTGAAAGGCAGCCATCCATCACGCTAACCTGGGCAGAAGAAAACGTGCGAGGGACTGGGACTGCTTACAAGCACCATAGACTTTTTTTAAGTGCTATTAGATTTATGGTCTCTTTTTCGACGCCCATCCAGAGTAATTAGCACATATGTTCTAAATAGATGATAGTTTTGTGAGCAATAAAGCAATTACCCATCGTTGGAGCTGACAGTTCCTCCAACTAAACTCCAACCAGCAGCTAATTGGAAAAGTCATTTCAGCTCCATTGTCTGCAATTAGTCCTGCTAAACTACTACACCCCAACTAGCTGGTTTGAGGTTAATTTATTCAGTGTTGTATTTGCAACGGAGAAGCTATTGCCACAAAGGGACTTGCCTTTCGACACTCCGGGACCTTGCCCTGGGACTAGAGGAGCAGATGGGAGCCAGAGGCCAATATTTTGGGGCTGGGGTGGTTCCCAGGGGAGGAAGAGCCTTGCCCCAGAGGCAGCTTCAAGGTCAGTGTCCAGTACGCTGAACGCAGCTGACAGAGAAAGCCATTGTTTTTCCCACTGGTTAGTAACTAAAGGAAACTGCTCAGTTCCTCCTACCAAAAGCTTAGTTTAAGCTAAAAAAATAATAATAATACAAATAAAGTCAACATAGAAGAGGTGACTGAGTTCTGCATGCACCTTTCCTCCTAAGTACCCAGTTCTGACCCAAGGTCATGAAACTGCCCCTAAGGGATAAACACAGATTCAAAAACCTGCCAAAACAACCAAATCCCAAGCTGGGAAAGGAAGACTCCAATTCTTGGTGTGGCTCAGGAAAGAAAAAACTGAAAATGTTAGGAAGCCCTGCTTTTGCCTTCAGCCTCTTTAACCACAAGGTCACTTTGCCCTTCTTGAAACTGGAGTTTCTCCGTGACTGTTTTTTTGGGGGGTGGGGGCTTCCTTCTTTCTTTTCTAAAGTTAAGCCAAACATATCCAAAATTTGTGCACAGTGAGTGGGAAAATGTGTTAAACGCTGGTTTGACGCCCCATCGGAGCTTCCAAATATCCAGCGGCTGGGATTCTTCTACTTAATTTAATCTTTATTGGACAGGGCGGCTCCTACTCTTCTATTCACCAGGAAACCCCGGGAAACGATCCGTTGGGGTTCAGAATGGAGGGCGGCAAGCAGAGGAGTTAAAGAGGGATTAATCCTCCCCCACCCGACCTAAACTTTGGAACTGAGATGGTTGGTAGGCTGGGGGGTAGGAGGAGAGAGGGCTCAAGGTCCCAGGCCAGACAGCCAAGGGTCTCTGCAATTTGCAGCAGGGGGCAAGAAGGCTGGCAGGTTGATATGGGAACTCGTAGTCCTGGTAACCAAGTGTTCCCATAAAGGAATTTACAGCTATGTGTCCCAAGCCCTGGGAGCAATGCGAATTTTACTTAGAGCACGGGCTGGGCGGTGGGGGTGGGGTGGGGTAGGGTGTGGGGACTTCTTAGGAGGTAAAGTCCAGTACTTTCAGTCCTAGAAATCAAATGTCCTTTTCTGGGTAGTCATTCATATGTAACAAGCTGAGGGATGTTTCTCTTTTTTGAAGTAAATATAACACATAAAGAAGACACCTTAGATGGTATTTTGGTCAGCATATAAGACTTACTAAAATAATTCTAATTACAAAACAAATTGTAATTAATTGTGCATCATCAAAGATTTAGAGATACAAATCTATAGTAAGAGAAACTTTTAAATTGCCTAAGGTCAGATTATTGTTTTCCACTCACTCATTGTGTTTTAACCAATCTGATTCCAGGAGAAACCAAAAAATATTTGGGGGAGAAATTGAAAGCAATAGTCTCCTCTTACCCCATCTCCTCCCACCTGTCACACAATCTCTACCCTCTGAAGAGAAATCCTCCTGTCAGTGTGGTTTCCAGTTGAAATAAGATGTCTTCACTAAAAGACGGTCCATCATGTTCTCAATTATTTGCTTTTTTTTCAGGACTTAAATATGACATTCCAGGGAGTAAGAACAAAAAATGAGCTGAAGGAAGAGCCAGCTGAAAATATCACCTAAACTAGGTAGAAAATCCTGATGTGGGTACACATCTGCATGCTTATGTATAAAGGCAAATATAACCCACCCAATCAACAACCCCCTCAAATATGTGGAAACATTTACATATATATCCTTGTACCCCGAACAAGCTCTAAGCACATAAATGTGTAAAGATGTAGCCCTATGCAAAAACTTAGATAGCTGTCCACACACATGTATTCACTTTTAAAGTAAAGGCAGTTTTGTTGCTCCCATAGTTTCTTTCTATTAAGAGTGATTAGAAGATGTCTATTCAAAGTTGCTGATCCAGAGAGAAAATAAGAGTAGATAAAAGGAGATTTCAAGTGACCTCCTCATCCCTTTCATACCAACCTGAGCCCTAGACTAGCCAAGGATCAACTAACACAAAAGCCCTTTCCCTTTTATTTTCAGCTTCAGAAAATTTCATGCAAGTGGTTAACAATAAAACATAGAACTACCCTGAAGTTTTGTTAGATCACGCATTTGGAATACCTTATTAACTCCTCCCATAGATGGACTAGGTTTACCACCCACTTCTGAAATAGGTTAATAAAATGTACATAGCATAACAGAGAGCATAATTATTTACTGCTCCGTGTGGTTTGTTTTGTATCAGTGATGTAGTACACTCATTCTTTTTTCATTTAAACTTTACCTAAACCCCCTCTCTCCTCACTGATGGAGACAAATGGAGGACACTGTAATAAACATATCTTTTCAGTGACAGTTTAGAAGGAAATGTTAGGTTTATTATTTATATCAACTATCTGATAGGTAAACATAAGTGAAACATGACAATAGTTACCAACAGATCTGCTGGCTTTGTGAGCCAATATTTTCCATTACTTTATGATATAGGCAGGCATTTAAAAACTTTAACATAGTCTGTATTCGATGTATAATGTCCAATTGTCCAACTCAAATGTACTTCTGATGGGCTAATACTGTAGTAAAAGAAATCTGTGTTCTGACAGGTTATTATTAAGAAAAATGATTATAAAATGTAGTTGACTGTATTATCGCAGTACTTTAAGAAGCTTCAAGCTCATTTCAAAACCTGAACTTTTCACTTTTTTGGGAAAATGAACCCAACCCATTTTCCCTGGGAAGAAAAGCCTTACAGTCATTCTTCACTCAAGTTGGGCATTTGAAATAAATATGTTTTATAACATAAAAGTATCCACTTACTTCTTTAATTATGCATAAATGCATTTAGCTACCCAATACTTGTTTTTTACAAAAAGTAAATATTTGACCCCAGCTTCACTCATATGCTAGGAATGATTGATTGTCACTTTTCCTCCTATGAAAGGCTTGTTTTGCAGCCAAAGGTCAGCACTTGCTCTCCAACCATCCTTCCCTGACTACTCTGGGGCCCTCTGCGTTGGGGCCATCTGAATAGGGGCCCAAGCAGAAAGGGGAAGTGCTTCCCTTATCTGTTTTCCAAAGCAGGTACTTTACATGTGTATTTGTGATAGAAAACTAAACCGCTTTCTAAAGTAAAGCACTCAGCTCTGATCATTTCCACCCAAAAGTGACAAAGAAGAAATGCCAAGGCCACCAGAGTGACAGTGAGTACTCCAGCCTGCTGCATCCATGGTTCAACTACAGGGACAGGATAAATGAAAACAGAACAGCAAAACCGGACTCCCAACTTGGCCTTTCCACCCTCGTTTTCATGCTGTCAAGGACAGAACTTTTTATAGCTGGGAAGACTGAGTTCAATCTTTCAAGAAGAGGGGTTCTGATATAGGCTAGGCTTTTGTTTGTTTGTTTTTTAATAAGTGCAAAACATTAGGCAGGCATTCCTGTGGGTCTCTCCACCCTTTTCTTCAAAATATCTATGCAAGACCATGTTAAATACATCTTCAACTGCAACCTTCCCGGCCTCAATCTCATGCCAAGGGAGACTAATTGATTCGGCACCTTTAAAATAAGCTCTTTGGGAAAGGTCTGCAAGTAAGATCGGAAGAACTGACCTTTCTCCCACTGATTGCAGGCATGTTCATCTTTCCAGATGGGCTTGATAAAACAGGATTATTTCTGTTATGTGGTCTCTCTAAACAGAATAATACCATTTTTAATGATTTAGAGGGTAGAGAAGAGGTATGATAGAGAGAATTTTCTACACATATCTAGTCATTTGTAGGATCTCGGCGCTTTTGAACTAGATTTAGAAAACGTTTTTACAAGGCCACCTTTGTTCAGTGTAATTTACCAAAAGGCAAAAATGAATGATCCCATGAGTTTGGGGAAGGCAAAATACCAGTATCAAAGAGCTCATAGGATTAGTAAAGAGTGATTCAGCCTTTCTCAAAAGAAAGATATTGAGGAGAGGGATGATCATCAGCTGGAAAGTCTGCTTAGATCGGGACTCTGGGGCCTGGAATGCAAGTCAGTGCTGTATGTGTGGCCACAGACCTCTGCTTCTCTCCTTCTCCCACCAGGTCACAACTGTTTACTGGAGGTTAGGCTGGCAGGGAATCAAAGTTTGTGTGGAAGGTCTTTTAAAAGGTGGTTAAGGCTGACCATGATGCTAGCAACCGGAAAGAAGCATTGTAAGCGTACAGCCTGATTTTCCACTTCCCCAGCTGAGGGATACCTTTTCTTCATTTCTTGGGTGAACCACACTGGAGACTTTGTGGTTCACTGAACTGGCCTATGTGGAACAGGAAGGCTGAGGAAGACTTGAGAAGGAAGGCCTGGGAGTTCAGGCCCTGGCATCCGGTCCCTAGACCAGCCTCATCAGGAGAGAGACCTTGGAAAGGGCCAAGTAGATAAGGCTGCAGGACTGGCGGTGTCAATAGGATACTGAGGAAAGGACCAGAGTAAGTCTGGGTCCAACAGCCACGTCCACACACTGAGACTCAAAGGTCTCACTTGGGCGAGAAGGAAGGGAGGCAGATCTGGAGAAGAAAGGACGAGTGAAAAATGGGAGGAAATTGCAACTGCATTTTCTACCTCTGCAGCTGAGCGTGCCTGGACGCGTGTATGGAATTGCGCGATTTGGGGACCGGGGACCTATGTGCTTCCACAAAATATGATCACTTTTTTGTTAGGTGCTCTGCTGAACAACAGTATCGTTATCTCCTGATTGAACCTGAGGAGCCCCAGGAACAGTATATCAAGCTGAACCAGTAACCACCAAAAGCCCTGTAGAGACTAAAGCAGGGCTCCCCAAGACCCCTTAGTCCCTCCGCGGAAGCCATTTTGTTGGTCCAGCTGTGAGTACCAGTGGAGGCGCTCTGCGGGGCGTGAAAATACCACCAAGGAACACAGGGTTAGGAAGAGAAACTGAGCCCCGAGTGCCGCTTTGGCTGGGCAAGTCCCATAAGGGGACTGCGCCTCTCCTCAAAAAGCTTCGGTTTCTTCTTGCCCCATTTTGACACAGAAAGTTGGCGCATTTGTTCCCCAGTTCGAGAATGCCGAGGGTTCCCACTACCCCGCGCGCACCACCACCAACAGCACCCACCCTACAGACCAGGGCCCGGGGCGGGGGTCTGTACCCCTCCCTCCCTTGCGGAGGACCGATGGCCCCACTTCTCCTCCTCCCCAAGGACTCGCTGAGTCCCAGGGGCCGCTTCCAAGTTTGGAAACAGTGTAGGGGCTGGCAGGAAGAGCCAGCCCACAGTGAGGGCGAGTGGGCGCCGCCGCTCCGGGCAAGTTTCAGCTCTGCCTCCCTCCAAGCTCGCCCCCAGCCTGCCAGGCCGGACCGAGAAAAACCCAACTCAACTGGCTCATTCCCGCGCCCACCCAGCCCCCGGGCTCGGCCTAGGGCGTCGGCTACCCCCGCCCCCAGCTCCCGCCCTGCGCGCCCTCTGACGCAAACGCGCGCCCCTGCCCAGCACGGAAGAAAGCGCTGCTGTTGGTTTTTAATTCAGGCTCTTCCTTTCACACACGCCCCCTCAGCACCCACCCCTGGGAAGTGAACCCCTCCCGCCCCCAGCCCTCTGGCTAAGGCTCGAGGAGTCTGGCTGGGCTGTGGCGCTGCGGATCCGGTGCGCTCTCACCGCCACCGCCGCCGCCGCCGCGGGTTTTCGGCTGGGGAGAGGGCTTGGCGTCCTTTTTAATCCGCTGACGCTATCGCCCGTGTCAAACAGACATCCATCGATTGCTTTACCTTAGGGAATCCCGTTACTAACGGCGCCCACAGGTGGGCAGCAGGAGCCGAGCTCTCTAGGCGCTCGCTGACCGCAGCCAGGCTAAGCCTGGGCAACGGGGCCAACCAGGCGGCTCCACAGCGGCTGGGGCTCCGCACCCGCCGAGGCAGCGGCGTGTGTGCAAAATCTGCGGCTCTGCGGTCCCCTGTTCTCTGCACCCGCGCTGGCAGCCCGGTAGCCGTTTCCCGAAGGGCGGGGGCGGGGGGGACGGCCGAGGATGCGGGTTGGGGGAGACCTGCTTTGAATTAGGACTCTTGACTGGCCTAGATCCTCGGTTCCGCGGCGGCGCGGCGCCCGCTCTCCCTGCCTCTGCGCAGAGGAACAGAGACAGGGTCAGGTCAGCTCCGCTGCTGGTCCCGCAGAAAGTTCTCGTCCCGCCCTGTCTGCCTGCACTCCGGCCCCGGCCTAAAAAGGCCAGTCGAGCCAAGGCTGCCTCCTAACCTGTCCGCATTGCCGACCCCAGGTTCAAAAGAAAGGATAATCATTGCGTTACTTGCCTGGTGGGGTAGGAGTTGGCAGAGTCTTGCTTCCGGTGCCCAACGACTCACAGTCCAAGGTCCGAGGGCGGCTGGGCCCGAAAACCCGGTGTCCGGTGGACCTTCGGTTCCCTGGAGCTCGCACTCGTCTCTTCTTCCGCTCGCTCCGTTTCTCTCCTTGTTCTCTTTCCTTCTGTCTCCCTCTCAGCCTGCTCCCTCTGCCTGCCTTCGACTGCTCGCTCGTCTCTGTACTGTATGGGGAGTAAAATTTAGAATGTATATATAGAAAGCTGGTTCTCTTTTCTTTCTTTTCCTTCCTTTCTTTCCCCTTTCTTGTTTCCTTATATTTTCTTTCTCCTTTCTTTATTTCTTTCTTTCTTTTTTCTTTTTTTGGTCGTATTTGTTTCATTTTTTAACTGACCAGGAGACGTAAGCACGTTTATTTGGGGAGAGGGACGAAGGCGAGGAGCCCCGCTGGCCCTAGTCGCCTACTCTATATCAGCTGCGTACAATGGGCCGCCGCTTGCAGAGTGCGTTTACTGTCTTTCCATTATTCAAGCTGGAGGGGCTGTGGGGCAGGCACGGAAAAGGCTTTATTCTGCTCTTTGAAATCATCGCTCCTCACTAAGCGACAACCGATTCTCCACTTGTAGGCTGGAGAGCCCGGGAAGCGCAAAACGCACCCCAAAAGCGTAGCGCTTCTCAAACCTCTACCTGGTGAAATTTGAAGTGAGAACGAGTATTAAAAAAACAAACCCTACCTCTGTTAATACAGCGTGGCCATTTACTCCCACCTTTATCTGAGGGCGTGTTGAGGCTTGGGATGCTGGAGATGAGACAAACTTTAACGCTCTCCCGAGTAGAGGGGCGGGCGAGAGCGGCTCCCACCCACCGCGGCTGCCGCAACAGCGTTCGCTTTGTCACTCCGCGCAGCTCGGTGCCTGCCTAAGCCTGCCTAGGGGACCGATCCCAAAACGAGGCGGGGTGCGAGTGTGCGATTGGAGAATATGAAACTAATAGAAGTATCATTTTCCCCCAGTACGATCTTTCATGTAAAAAAAATTTTAAATTCATTGAAAGAATTTTCAAAGTGCTGTCTTCATTTGGAGAAAAGGCGCAAGCTGCCTGCGGAGGAGAGGAAGGACCCGGCTGTGTGCCTCCCGGGCGCGGCTCCCGTCCGCTAGGTGGCAGCCGGAGCCAGCAATTTCTGCAGGCCCCGCGGCCAGACCTGATCCTCCTGCCCGCCCCTCCTTCCTCGACCAATCGCCTTCGGGACTCTCTCTCTCTCTCTCTCTCTCTCTCTCTCTCTCTCTCTCTCTCTCTCTCTCTCTCTCTCTCTCTCTC
>PVIW01002031.1:0-156158 GCA_004026585.1 Noctilio leporinus | reverse complement strand
CGACCCCACCCCCAACACTATGAGGAATTACTACTGTTTTCTTAATAATTATTGAGTGTTTCGAGTTTGGAACTGCCTGAGGATATCATAGAGGAAAAAAAGAAGAAAGAAAAATAAAATTGATTGGAAAGTTTATTTTTAAAATGATCTCTGGGATCAATAGGAACCGTTGAATTCAAATTGATTTCATGGCAATAGCTGCGAATTCCAGGAGTGTATTATCGTAATTAAACCTTTAAAACCAAGGTATTCTTAGGACCAAAAAAGCAGGGAGCACCTATATACCTCGTTTCTTAGAAGGATATAAATACGCACAATCCACACTTGAATTATGCTTATACGAGTATGTGAAAGAAGAAAGCAATCCAAACCCAGTGTATTTCACGAATCATTAAAATTGTGCGAGTTAAGTTCCCATTAAAAATTTCCTAACATTTTCAATGACACTCTCTTCACACTCATAAAACCTAATTTTAAAAACTTTTCAGAAGAAATCAACATAATTTCCTTCTAATTTGCACATTGCAAGCATTCTCGCCATCCTTATCCCTTCCCCCTCTGGTGTTCTTCTGTGAGTGAGTGTGTGTGTGTGTGTGTATGTGTGTGACCACAGACGACCCATACTAATCAGGTCTCAGAGTAAATAGCAGCGCAGGGCGATCTCAATGTAAATTGCGCTTGTCAGAAGCACACCCCCCTCCCTCACTTTCTCTTCTCCTCCCCTCGCCATCTCCGTCAGTAGGTAGCTAAGAGGGAGGTGGAGGAAGAAAGAAAGAAAAAGAGGAGGGGGGAAGGGCTCTCCAACCAATGGCGTGCAGGAGGAATGGCTAACCTTAGCCTCCCATTTTCTCTAACCCCCCCCCCTCCCCGCCTCCCATTCAGGGCTCTGACCAGTCAGTCGCCTTTGATTATCAGTTGCCAGCAGCCCTTCTCCTGGCTCCTTGACACGAGCTCCATATAAGGCAGCGATCTCCATAGAAACGTGTCAGTTTCAATAGTAGTGTCAAAGTTCACTATATACAGACATTCGCGCAGATCCCCCTTTCGGAAACATTGCTCTGCGAGTTCTCCCGTTTAAACGCATTCAATTTTGGGGTCTCTCTCTCTCTCTCTCTCTCTCTCTCTCTCTCTCTCTCTCTTTCTCTCCACCTCCTCTGCCTCTCTCTCTCTCTCTCAGTCTCTCTTCTGTCCTTCGCTCTTCTCTCCCTTTTCTCTTTTCTTATGTATTATATTAGTTGTTTCCCTCATATTCTTCTTCTCTATCTCCTTTTCTCCCTCCTCCTTGTCTCTTTTACTCCATTCCTGCAAAAGAGGGCTAAACTTTAAAAAAAAAAAAGAAAGAAAGAAAGAAAGAAAGAAAGAAAAGAAAAGAAAAGAAAGAAAAGGGGGAAAAAAGGAGGAGGAGGAGGCACCCCCTTCATATTCTTCTCATCGTTATTTCATACATATATGATTTTTTTTTGGAGGGAGGGTGTTGGTTCCCAGCTGAAGAGCACTTATTTAAAATACTAAAAAAAGAACATTTTTGGGCGATCTCCAGGGTGGTTTTTTTTTTTTTTTTTTTTTTTTTTTAACTAGCTCTCTGTGTTATAGCAGAAGAAGAAAAAGAAGAAGCAAGAAAAAGGAAAAGAAGATTATTTATTCGACCTACTTTGGATGTCTCTCTCGCTTTTTTTTTTTTCAATTCTTTTTCTTCTAATTTTTATTTTTTTAATTTTGCTGTGAATTCGTCGTCCGCGTGAATATCACTTCTTTTTCTTTCCTTCCGTCACCTCCCGAAAGAAGAAGGCAGAGAGAGCCCAGCGCCACCGGCACAACAAAAAGAGCAAAGTGTGTGATCCTCCTCGCCGACTGCCTCCCGCTCTCCAGCGCTGCCTTCCTGAATGGCTGGCTGCGTCCGGCCCTGGACCTGGCCCCCAGACACCAGTGCACCCTGATCTCCGCCGGCAGCCTTGCGGCTCACCGCACTCCCCTCAATCCCGAGCCCAAGCGAGGGCTCCCGCCGGGACAGCGGCGGCTGCGCGGGCGGCCCCGACCTGAGCTTGCGCTCCGGCTTCGGCCCCGACTCCAGCTCCGACTCCGGCCCGGGCCCCTGCTCCTCCAGCATCGCTCTCCGCTGCAGCTGAGGTGGCGGCTCCAGCGGCGCCTGCTGTAGCGACCTCCTCTACTGCCGCCGCCCTCGCGGTCTTCTATGTCGGCTCAGCCCGCGCTCAGCGCGTAGCCCGAGCGGCCGACCGGCGGGCGGGCGCCTGGCGCGGGTGAGCGAGTGTGTGTGCGAGTGTGTGTGTGCGCGGGGGTGCGGGCGAGGTGGAGGGCGAGTGTGTGCGCGCGCCGTGGCCCATGCCCGCCGCCCCCGGCGCTGCGCCCCGCGCCGCTCCCGGCTGCCGCCTGTGCCATTTCTGATTTTGCAACTTGAGGAAGAAGAAAAAAGCGAGAGAAGGGAGCTTGCTCTCTGGGGGGGGTGGGGAGGGGGGGAAGGAGAGCGTGGCCCCCCCAGGATCAGAGCGCGGGGGGAGCGGGCGAGGGGAGCAGGGGTGTTGCGGTGGGGGGAGTCTGAGAGCCTGGGGGGGCTGCAAAAAGAGAGAAAGAAAACAGCAGGAACCACAACAAAACGCCAGCAGGGCGGGCGGGCGCGCAGCAGCAGCCCGGCGGCCGAGGCACTAGCGGCGGCAGCGGCGGCGGCGGCCGAGGCAGCGGCCGTTGCCCGGCTCGGGCTCGGCTCCCGAGACCCCGGGGCGCCCAGTGGGCCCCCCTTCCCCTCCCCCTCCCCCCTTCCCCTTCCCCTTCCCCTCCCAGCGCACCCGCGCGCCCCGCGGCCCTCGGCGAGCAGCTCGGCTCCCCCCAGCGCTCCCCGGGCCCAAAGATATGGCAATGGTAGTTAGCAGCTGGCGAGATCCGCAGGACGACGTGGCTGGGGGCAACCCCGGCGGCCCCAACCCCGCAGCGCAAGCGGCCCGCGGTGGTGGCGGCGCGGGCGACCAGCAGCAGCAGGCAGGCTCCGGCGCACCGCACACTCCGCAGACCCCGGGCCAGCCCGGAGCGCCCGCCACCCCCGGCACGGCAGGGGACAAGGGCCAGGGCCCGCCCGGCTCGGGCCAGAGCCAGCAGCACATCGAGTGCGTGGTGTGCGGGGACAAGTCAAGCGGCAAGCACTACGGCCAATTCACCTGCGAGGGCTGCAAAAGTTTCTTCAAGAGGAGCGTCCGCAGGAACTTAACTTACACATGCCGTGCCAACAGGAACTGTCCCATCGACCAGCACCATCGCAACCAGTGCCAATACTGTCGCCTCAAGAAGTGCCTCAAAGTGGGCATGAGGCGGGAAGGTGAATATTTCTTCTCTGCTTCTTTCCCTGAGCATCGCCTGCCTTCCCGGCCTTCTTTCTCTCTCTTTCACTGGGGTGGCTGCTGTATGGGGCTGGGGCTCCTGCAGTCCCGGCCAGTCCCAGCTTCCCTGTCCCTGCTCCCTTCCTCCCCCGACGCCCCCCCCCAACCCAGTTCCTTGCCGCTGCCTCCCCCTCCCGGCCTGCGCTCCTCTCCCTGGCTCCTCCACCCTTTTGCTGTCTGCTCTGGATTGTGTCCCTGGGATCGTGAGCTGTGGTTTAAAATCCCCTTCCTTCCTCTGTCTTGGATGTTCTGGATGTGTCTTTCCCGCGTGTGCGTGATGATGCTTGGGGCTGTGCTGGCATGAACTTAGGGAGGGGTGCTTACTTCCCTCGGAAAACTTGTTTCGGTGTTTTTGCATCCCACTTTCCCCTCCACCTTTTCCTTCCCTTTATTTAAAATGGGGGAGGGCTGGGGACCGGAGTACCCTGAGTAGATTCATTGCTGCATCATCCTTTTGGAAGCTTAGCATGGAAAAAGAGGAGTGAGATTTATTGCACTTGTAGGTCTAATTAGGGGAGAAGGGGGGGCTTCTGGCCTGTTCACTGGTTCCCTCTTCTCCTCACTGAGCTGGGGCCGCCTCCTCCAGAGCTGTGGCCTTGTTTTCACCCCTCTACTTTGAAAGGAAAGTTTGTGACTGAACCGTGCTTTCATAGTTGTGTCATTTTTTTAAAAAGCATGATACTTGTTTTATTTCTTCATCAAACTCCACCCTCTGCTTAAATACTGCATACAAATTACAATTTACAACGCCATTTACCGATCCTTCCGAGTTGGCTATAATGCATAGACTGCAGCTGGCATGAGCTTCCACATCATTTAATCCCCGTGTTGTATGGCCTTGGTTTCTTTTAACACAACTTTTGATGTTGTATTTAGATATGCTTCATGTTCATGTGGCAAGAGATGCAGCACTTTTCTTATAAATATATTTAGCCGTTTACAGTTAAAGTTTATCTCCTGACAAACATTAAAGATGCCTTATAGTCAAATTAGTGAACCAGTCAATTTTGCAGGATGCAGATTACTCCTTCTTGTAATTGACTTTAAAATTATATTTTATATGCCACAGGAAAAGAAATTGAATTCCTTCTGATTTCAAAGAGCAGGCAAATATGACGACTTCATTTCTAGCTCCAGGGAGATTTTGTAGGCATCTGGAAGAAGAAAAAAACAACAACAACTTTGAATTGTGCTCTCATTTAATTGAAAAATAACTGCCAAGTTCAAAACTATAATTAGAAAAAGAGTATCCTAGCCATTATGTTTCAAGAGCTTAAATTGCATTGGAGCTTACATTAAAAATAGAATCAAAGCAAACTTAAGAAAATGGTGCATAACCTGAAACAGGACAGCTACATGGACATGGACATATCTATATTAATTTGTTGGGTGGGGGAGAGTTCAGTGGCCCTAACTTTTTCTAAAGTTGTCTTTGTTTACATGGCCATTTAAAACGCTGGCATTGTTGAAGGAAAACATACACATTAAAAAAAAAAAACTTTGGTCAGCTTTAAGAACTCAAAGCATGCTTACGTTTTGCATTCAGATGGTTAATGAATCCAGTGTTTTTGCAGTTGCAAGCTCGGGCAGTCACTGGGCAAAAGCTGGCTGCAGGTTGCAGTGGCTCCGCGCAGGACAGGCATTAATTATATTTCCCAGTCTTTTCAATAATGTTTGGCTACTGTAAGTTCAACTTTTTCTTGATATTTTTCAATTTTCTGTTGCTTTTAACAGCAAGAACTGTGTGGAGCTGTGGGAAGGAGGGGACAGGGGAGGGGTGCAGGATACTTGTTTTCTATTGAAAAGTTGTAGGTGGTTTGTAGGGTGTGTAACTCGTACCTATTTTAAGGCTAATTCTATGGCAATTTTAGAGAATATGGAAACATTTTGAGCAAAACCTTGCTTGCTTGCTTGCTTGCCATTGAAGAGGCAGCTAGGCATTTGCCTAGTAGTACCACAACCTTTCTCTGGTTTCTCCTGTTTATTTCCTACCCTGGTTTGATTCCCTCTGGAGGGTGAGTGGGATTTCCTTAATCTGCGTGTTACTCCATGGTGGTGGAAGGACTGGGTGGTACTTGCTTGGCCTTGCCAGGCTGGGAGCCCTGAACTTAGGCCTAGTTCTGGCAGGACTGGGGTAGCCAGGTGCGCAGGCGATGGCGGGGCATTTCGACCCTGGAGATGGAGGGCTTCACCCCAGATTTTTTTTCCTGGTGCGGACTGTGAGAACGAGTGTGAGAGGAAATGCGCGGGGCGAGCGTGGCTGCGGGAAAAGCTTCCTTATTGTGTCAGGGGCTCTGCGGCTCGGCGATGTTCGCAAGCCCCCTGGATGCACATTGCCTCTTTTCTCTTTCTTTTTGTCAGCGGTTCAGCGAGGAAGAATGCCTCCAACTCAACCCAATCCAGGCCAGTACGCACTCACCAACGGGGACCCCCTCAACGGCCACTGTTACCTATCCGGCTACATCTCTCTGCTGCTGCGCGCCGAGCCCTACCCAACGTCGCGCTACGGCAGCCAATGCATGCAGCCCAACAACATCATGGGCATCGAGAACATCTGCGAGCTGGCCGCGCGCCTGCTCTTCAGCGCCGTCGAGTGGGCCCGCAACATCCCGTTCTTCCCGGATCTGCAGATCACCGACCAGGTGTCCCTGCTGCGCCTCACCTGGAGCGAGCTGTTCGTTCTCAACGCGGCCCAGTGCTCCATGCCGCTGCACGTGGCGCCGCTGCTGGCCGCCGCCGGCCTGCACGCCTCGCCCATGTCCGCGGACCGCGTCGTGGCCTTCATGGACCACATCCGCATCTTCCAGGAGCAGGTGGAGAAGCTCAAAGCGCTGCACGTCGACTCGGCCGAGTACAGCTGCCTCAAAGCCATCGTGCTGTTCACGTCAGGTGAGGCTGTGGTCGCTGGGATGGCAGGCCTCGCCGGGAGCGCCCGCGGGCTCCGTTCCGCCGGGCCTGGCCTCCTGCGCCGCCGCGGCGCGTGCCGGGCCCTCGCCGGACCCTGGGCCGGGCCGGGACTGCGGCCCCCGGCGCCCGACGCGGCAGGCGGCGCAGCTGCCATCTTGGGAACGAGGCGGTGCGGGAGGCGAGGAGGCGCGGGTGCGGGCAGCGGGCGGGCTGCGGGGCCTAGTGGCCTGGTTCCCGGCGCGGGGCCGCAGAGGCGGCGGATGCGTGTCTGGCGGGGGGAGGCGGTAGTGTGGACCCGTCTGGCTGCGCGTGTGTGCGGTGTGCTTGTGTGTGTGTGTGTGTGTGTGTGTGTGCGCGCGCGCGCGCGCACCGGAGCTCCGCGTTTCTGAAGGAGGAGAAGGAAGGAAAAGAACGTGGGAATGTGGCTTTCTCCTGTCTGTGGCACGCTCCTTGGATGAGTTTCCCGACATAGACACACGCGCTCAAGCGCGCGCGCGCGCACACACCCCACACCCCACACACACACACACACACACACACGATGGAAAGAGAATACGCGCAAATAAATCATAAATAATCCTGCTTTATTGTTGTCCCTGATTTTCCCTTATCGGAAACCATTCATGTTCGCAGTTGCTGAGGTTATTGAGGGTCGTAAAAAACGGATTCGATCTAAACAAGAAAGATAAAAACAAAAGCAATACTGTAGAACTCGAAAGTCTGGGAGGATTCCTGCCCCAGAGATAAACCTCATTGCCATGCAAAACACTCCAGCATCGGAAATTTAACAGAGTGCCTTAAAAATATCAAATTAAATGTAGGCGGTGGCAACATGCATGTTAACAATTTCTCTTATGATAGATGGTTTAAATTAACTTCCAAGAAAGTACATTAACGTAGCCTTTGAAGGCTCTGGTCTGAGCCTCTGAAAACACTGCCCGCCTTTTTTATTATTGTAACCTGCAAGAGGGAAACATATAAACACCCTGGACAGCAGGTAATGGGGAGAAATATAAACAAAGCCAGAAGAGACGCTGGTGGGGAACAGAGCTGCTCAGACTGGGTCTTCCTCCGCCTTGCCCACTGTAAGGTTAGCTGCAGTTTTGCCTCCATTATTGCCACTTTTGTTTTTAATTCCTCCATTCAGAGAACAAATAAACTATCGTAATAAATCTATCCTAGAGCCAAGACACCCAAAGGCCAAATTAAAACCATTCTTGAGCAAAGATGGCAAACCCCCTTTCCCAAGGCCTTGGTATAATCTATCAATATTTCTTGGCTTTCATGCGTGAAGAATCGTATTTACATTGTATTAAAATGACTCTTAAATTTGCGCAATATTGTAATGTAGCAAATGTAGTATTAATATCGATCTGAATAGCAGATAATTTATTTAGACAAGAGCATCTCATTTGTATGCAGGGTGGCCGGAGCCATGGACTTGGACTGCCCCCCTTTTACTTTCAGAGCAAATGCAGGTCTACTAGTGGGAGAGGGAGTTATCCTTTGCAAGGGGATAAAGTGAGGACCTTAAAACAAATGGAAGATTTATTGAATAGTCTCCTCGGCGTTTGAATGCATTTTATCTTAATAAGTCTTCTTGATAGAAATGTGTTTCTCAGAAGTGACAAAGAGCCTGGGAAGCAATGACCAGGCTGCTTTAGCTCTGGCAGGCCTAGGGCCTGGCTGGCTCTCCACTGCCCAGCTCTTTAGCCAAATTAATCAGGAAGCAAGCCAGTGTCAGGGAAGCTGGGGTTTTTTAATCTCCTCCAGTGAGGTGTCTTGAAGCAGAAATGTGACTTGGAGCTGGACAGAGATCTTCTCAAGAAAGGGCTCCCCTCCCTTTTGCTTGTCCTCCCAAGGTTCTTTGAACCCCCTTGACTTTTCTGATCTCCTGCCCTTTCCCAGAGAGAGGCAAGGACTGTGCAGGCTACAGAGAAGACCGTGGAATTATTTAGCTATTCTTTCAACTTTCCATCCTAAAACATCCCTGTGGAAAGTGTTTCTTTAAAAAAAAAGAAAGAAAGAAAAGAAAAGAAAGAAAGAAAAAAGTTTTTCCAAAGAAGTTTCTTAAACTAAGTCTTCAAGGTGCAAGGGAAGCAAAGAAGTGAACAATAACATTATCTTGTTGGAAAATTGCAAGCAGAATATCTGAAAATGGAAATAGAGCTGTCAGTAGTAATTCACCCCCCTCTTTTATACAACACATTTCCACTTTTGACTAAACTTGTTTTGATTGCTAACCAGAAGGGAATTCATGGGAAGCCTTCTCAAAGTCATCCAACTTTTGAGAAAACTTTGAATGATGGAAAAGGCTGTTTCAGACATATTGTCCAATGAGGTTTGCTCCGGTTAAGTATTGAAGCTGGCACAGGGGTTCCCTGTGGTGGTTTTCACATTTGGCCTCCGGATGGTATGCTTAATCCTTAATATTCTGGACAGCATCCAAGGAATAGGTCATGACCTGAACTTACTTTTTAAAAAATGTATTAATTCGTATACCTAAATATTCCCTCAAATAAATGAGACCTTCCCTGAAAGGAGCCATCTAGTTAACATAAATACAATAAATCCATTTTCAGTACAATAATAACTTTGATTTCTAGTTATGGCAGCTGATTACATCTATATTTCCTGAACACTAAACTCTTCTGAATGCACAACATGAAATACATTCTCTGCACTACAAAGGCTAAGCCGGGAGGGCCTGAACAGTAATGGTTATTTATTTACATAATTTCTTTTCCATATACTGTGTAGAAGAAATATTGAAGTTTCCCACAATGACACTACCATATAAAAAGTGAGACATGGGTTTCGCACATACTGCCTCCTTTTCTTATCTGGAGTATATATAACTCATGGAGTATAAACATGAACTACACTACACCCCCTGCTCACCTAGCTTGGCTACCGCAACCACCCAGTTCATTTAAGAGTTCATAGCATCTGTCCACAGATGAGGGAATCCTGTTGCAGGAATATACAGAGTGGGAATGACTGTCTACGCTGGGAAGCCAGGACCAAACTAGGGCTTCTGCTGGAAGAAGGCCATAGGGCTTGCTGGCTAGCACCTGGCAGTCCCAGCTTCAGGCATTCTGCCTTTAAAGGGGGGAGGAAAGCAGAAGCAGCCAGGGCAGGGCCCAGGCACGCCGTTACTGGACTTCTCCCGGGTAGAGTGGCCTAGCTGGGAAAAGGGTAGTGACCTTGCTCTCTGGGGGCCCTAATTGTAAATATCAGATAAATATTTTACGGACCTGAAGGGATGCCATATGGATCCTCAAAAAATCTGCTGGGGTATCAGTGGGTCCTTTTCATTTTGCATTGTCTAAGGCGGAAAGGGATCCTGTGCCATAATGGACAGATAATGCATGTAATGCAAGATATATGTAAATATGAGTCTGCATGGTGGCCATTCAGCAGAACCAGGTTAGCAAGCAGGGCCAAGGGCAGACCTCAGGGTCCCCTCTCTAAGGAGCAAAGCCCCAAAGTGCTCCTGCCCTTGCCCTGCTGGCCATAAAACCTCACTGGCTTCCCACTTCAGGCCAGTGTGGATGCATCCCAGCAGCTGGCTCGAGTAATTAGACATCTGAAAGGAACCTAGTTTGGATCTGGGGTCAAAGGAGACTTGCCTCAGAAGTTCTTGAATTATCACTAGTTTTATTTGTATTTTTGCTCAAGGCCATAGCCTTGTAGATGAAGGTGTTAGAATGCTTTGTAAATCCCACTTCTGGAAATACAAAGACATAAAGCTCAGAAACTCAGCAGACATAAGTTTCACTTTGAATCATTCGCTGTGCCTTCTTAGGGTCATATTTGCCCATTCAGAATTATATAATGTCCTTTTGGGGGGCATTGCCATGCATGAATTTCTTCCCAGATCTATATATTAGCAGGCTCTGCCTTTGATCTCCAGTCAGTCTCCTGACTGGCTAAGGGCTCCTCTGTGATCTCCCTGATTTTTAAATATTTATTATTAATATAAGAAACAACACAGGTGTTTGAACTAAGAGAGGAAGCCTTCACTTCATTCCTCTGATTCCACTGTTGCCTCCATTTGCTTGCCTTTAGTTAGTTGATATAGCATAAACTGCTATCTTGAATATTTTCAGGATACCAAGGGGAGTCTTGGTTGATGCGAGATAAACACACAGGTTTTGAGATGCTGTCACTGTGTGTAGGTGCCTTGTACCCCCTTGCTCCTGTAAAAATAGCCCATATCCCCAAATCCCCCCTTAGTTCCCCACCTCGCAGTGTTAAAGCAGCAGCAGCTGCTGCCTCTACCCCAGCTTTGTATCTGATCACTGAGGATGTCTCCTTTCTGCAGCCTGGAGTAACTGAGCCATATTCTTCCTGATTATTATACAGCTTACAGAGATGTGACCAATTTTCAATTACTTGATCTAAGGAACAGATAGAAGTGTACACCCTCACCAAGGGTTTGCAGCGGAATTCTTGCTTGCATGGATAGTGGATCTCAAATCCTATATTGCTTAAGCATGGGTTTGATCTGATCCCAGGCACTTCCAGCCCATGATTCCTTACCCACTCTTACATGTTTGTTCACCACACAGTCTGGGCTCTCCTTGAGGTTTCTGGTTGGGGTCATTTGGGTTTGAGACGGGAGCTCCAGGAAGCCGTTAAGAACTGCCTTTAGGGTGAATATTTCTTCAGGGTACCTGACAACCTCAAAATCAGGGGGAAAGGGGGCAAAAGTCCTTCCTTTAATAAGCACAGTGGAAGAATGCTTCCCTGCAGGCAGAGGACAGGTTGCTGGGTACAGCAAACATGGCTCCAGCATCGTACATTATTTAACCAAAGGTGAAAGAGGAAAAACAAAGGGACTAGAGAGGTTGTTGCCTCTGCACGTGTGTGCTTCCCTCTCTAGCCCCCCCCGCTAGGCTTGGTGGGGGTTTGATTTATTTTGTTTGTATTGGGGGCTAGTGGAGGAGTGGGGATGCATAGGCTGGGTGGATTTCTTTTTTCTTCTTCTTCTTCTATTTCTTTTTTTCTTCTTTCCTCCTCCAAAAGTATTTTTAATGGCTTGCTGTTTGTGCTTTTGCTGTTCGATGACCTAACTAACCATTGTGCCCCTCCCCTTGTGTCTCCTTCCTATGGCTGCACGGGCAGATGCCTGTGGCCTGTCGGATGCTGCCCACATCGAGAGCCTGCAGGAGAAGTCGCAGTGTGCGCTGGAGGAGTACGTGAGGAGTCAGTACCCTAATCAGCCCAGCCGCTTCGGCAAACTGCTACTGCGGCTGCCCTCGCTGCGCACGGTGTCCTCCTCAGTCATTGAGCAGCTGTTCTTCGTCCGTTTGGTAGGTAAAACCCCCATTGAAACTCTCATCCGTGATATGTTACTGTCCGGGAGCAGCTTCAACTGGCCTTACATGTCCATCCAGTGTTCCTAGACCTTGAGCACTTCCTTCCTGCCCCCACTCCCTAGAGACTCAGAGGACCAGCAGGGGCCAAGGACTCCAAAGCCTGGGTGACACTGGGCGGCTGATGCAGGGTGCAGTGTGCTGGGCAGGCTGGGCAGGGGGGAGGAGGGCTGGGAAGGCAGGAGCAGCCCACCCTGCAGAAATGCAACCCGAGCTGCAATCCAGGAGAAAAAGAGACTCTTTTAGGATCAGATCTGTGAACATATTGGAAAAGAAAGAAAAAGGACCTTGTGTCTGGTGAAAAAAAGAAAACAATCTTTGGAAGAGAGGACCCTGAGAATTTTAATAAAACAGAAGGAAACTAATGGACCTTCCAGGATTTATTGTGGACGGATGTGGATATATTCTGTACAGAAAACAACACACATGGAAGTGGACTGAATCCTATGTAGAAACACACCCCCTTGCCCCCAAACATTGTTATTCATTTTGTAAGATATTAGTCTTTATTTTCATTTTTTGTAAAATTTAAACATCGTATGCACATAAAAAAGGAAACAAGAATTAGGGGAAAATAACATTTTCCAAATAATTATAAAAATTGTCCTGTGTCTATGTATCTATATCTGTTTTGTATTTTTTTCTGGTTCCAAACCAGATTTCCTGTGATTCTATACTAATAATTTTTGATATAACCCTTTGCTTCTTATAATGAGTGCGATATATGTTGTCAAGGCTGTTCTTCAAGAATTAAAATTGAAGTGAAAATTTAAACAAAAATAAAAGAATTTAGCAAAACCCACGTGTCTGTTTGCTTGACAGATGTCATCAGTGCAAAAGAACCCTCCAATTAATCTCTACTCCAATTATTAGAATGGGGGATAAAAGTGGAGAACTCTGAAGGTTCATTACCAAATTGGTTGGATTCTTTCCTACACCAAGCCACTGCTTGGTTTTGCAAATTTGGGAGTCCAGGCTCTACATGGGCCACAGAGATAGGGAGGCCTGGGAGCCTCGGTTGCAAGCAGCATCTAATGTGCTCTTGTGGGGGTAGTGGGAAGCCAGAGGCCTTCCATGCAGGTGGGCCTCAGGCTAGGCCGCAGGCTGGTGGGCGGGCGGGGCCCGTCTCAGGTCACACACAGCTCGCTTTGCTGTCTGTAGGTGGGAACTTGCCTGGCTGTGGAGGTGTGGAGCACTGAAAGTAGGGGTCAAGGGAGGGAGAGGGCCATTCAGATACCTCCGTACCTCAAGCCATGACCGGAGGATCTGGTCTCCTACCCAGCTCTGGGAGAGAGCTGGGGCCTCAGTGCTGGGAGCCCTGGCTTTGCTCCCCCTACAGTCTGTTGAAGAGGTGACTATGGTATGTCCTTTTCTCCATACGCTGGTTTCCATGCAGGGGCCTTCAGGTCTGTGGAGTGGCTAGAAGGGCCCCCACTGTGGTCCCTAGTGATGTGGACCTGGGATGTGGCCGTGGAGGAGCTAGGCTGGAGCAGGCTCTTTTCAGAGGGAGTGTTTGGGCCCCAGTGGCCCCTTTAGGGCAGAAACCTTCACTCATGCCTCTCCTGGGGTGTGCTTGGTGGGGTGGGGTTGGGGGCTGCTCTCTCTAACAGCTTTCAGAGCATGAATGTTTTATGGGATCACAGTCAGCACTGCAAGAACCCTCACTGCCAAGGGAGATTTTTCTTACCATATTAATAAAGCCAGATCATTTTAAATAACCCCTCTCACCTTTACCCCCTCCTCCAGCCCCAAACAAGCTCAGTTGAGGCAAGAGCTTCACTTTCAGAAGTCACTGGCAAAGTTTTGCTTTCAATATGCTGTCTAGAAGCCTCTCCAGGTCCCTACCTCCCACCCCTTTAAAAAAATGCATTAACAAGCTCCTATGCACCAACCAGCTTGAAATGTTGATATTCTGGGTGCAGCATAGTTCAAGCAATACCGTGCTGTCTGTGGAGAAATCCCTGCAGGTCCATGATCCCTAGCCAGCCTGCCTGGAGACCGGCCTGAGCCCTAGGGTAGCTGGGCCAGTGGAGTGTGTGGAGCGTGGAGCCCCTCAGTCTTCAGGGTCTTCCTACCCTCTGAGGGGCCTTCCTGCCCGCTGAAGTTTCCTCACCCTTTGCACCACACCCAGGAGCAATGCCTTCGTGCCTAGGGTGACTGCCTTGCAGGTTGGACACCCAAGGCAGTTGGATCAGGGGGAGAACTCATATTTAACCACTGCCTATCTCTCAGAAAGTCCTATGCTGCCTGGTGGTTGGCCGAGTGTGGGGATTGGAATAGGGTGGGCTGCAGCCGGGGGCACAGAGGGGGAGGGGAGCTGCCACCGAATGCTCAGGATCTTTCCTGCTTTTCTCAAAATGAGATGTAAATATATTCATTACAGTGTGATCCCTCTGATGAAAACAGATAAACATTTTCGTAGCTCTGAAACGTATTTTTCAATTAATTTCAATATGGAGGCCCAGGCATAGGAGCCCAGTGTGGGGCATGGCCCTGAAACCAAGGCCTTGAGTGTGCCAGGCGCTTCCTCCAGGGTCCAGAGGTGACATCACCTACTCCAGGCTGCCAGATGGGGTGGAGTGCGGTCCATCACCCACTGCCTGGGCAATCCCGGCCACCTTCCTCAGCCTGGGCGCAAGCCCAGGGTGCACCAGTGCAGGAAGAGGAGTAGCCGTCCTGTGGCCTCTCAGGGACTCCCACAGGCTCAGTCTGGGAGCTGGGAGGCCTTGGGGCTGAGGCAAGGAGGAGAAAGGTGTTCTGTTCCTGGGGGCCTTTGGCAATGGGTTTCCCGCTGGCTCTCGCCTGCATTACACGCATCTGCAGAGATCTCTGTGTGTCTCAACCAAAGAGACAGAGCCTCTCAGGGACTCAGGGCCGTTTGGGCGTCCCTGCCGGGCAGTGCACGCTGCCAGCATCCCGAGGCTTTTTCTCTGGGCGGGCGCTCAGTCGGGCCCCATGAATCTGCTCTCAGTAAGGGAAGGGTAGGAGCTGAGATCGCGGCATCTGAGGCACGACTGAGCCTTCCACAACCGGGAATAGTCCTTTCGGCTCCCCGCGACCTACAGGCGGCTTGGCAGCGCTCACCAGTGGGCTGCGGCCCAGGTCCTCCTCGCAACGCTGAGGGGCAGCTCCAATAGTGACTGTGCTCAGGGACCCCGTCAGGCCCCGAAGCCACTGGGCAGAAGGTGACGAGGAGCAGGAGGGAGTCTCTGCCTGGGTGGCTGCCCCGAGGCCCCTGAGCAGTGAACCCGTCTTTGAGCCCAGCACCATGGGGAGCCAGGGAACTCGGGTGTGAGGCCGCGGGGGTGGTGGCCGGGCAGCCAGCCTGAGGTGCGCAGTGCTGCCTTGGCCTGCAGGGTCGCCTCAGCCCCACGGAGTAGGGGAATGAGGGCTGGATTAGCTGGGCGAGGTAGAGAACCAACGGGTGCCCAGGTCCAGCGAAAATCCATCTGAACCGTCGGAGAGCAGCCCACACAAGGTGACTTCCCTGTCCAAATTACCCTTGACATAGGAAAGGCAAACGTCCCCTTTTCCAACCCAAACGCTGGCTGGGCCACCAGATCTTTGAAGTCCGTCTCAAGCCCGTTAGCCACAGCTTTACTTAAATCATCAAAAAGGCTATCTCCGGACAGGCTCTCGTCCGGGTTCTCCGGGGAGCGAGGCTGTGCCTCAACCGCTGCCCGGGACAAGAACTGGCAGGAGGGAGTTCAGGTGCGACCTTTGCCCTGACACGCACACCCCAAACTGCAACCGAGCCTGGCAGAAGGCCAGAAATGGGGCTGGGCCCCAGGGTTGGGGGGTTGGGGTGGGCAACCCGAACAGCCTTGATTTCGGGGCTCGGCCCCTCGCGCTGGTTCGGGCTGTCTCTGCTGGGGGCAAAGGTTCCGGTGGGCCGGTCGCTAGAGGCCCCGCCGCCCAGCTGTGCGCTCAGGGACAGTGGGGACCCAGCTGAGCGCCTCTGCTGGGAGCCTGCAGAAAGTTTGTTTATTTTTTAAAAATTCGTTGGCCCCCTTCCTCCTCGGCTCATAGGCCGTCCTTGCATCTCCTGCAGTGGCAGAATCGCCTCCCGCCAGCTCCTCGATCCCTCGGAACACATCACCTGAATGTCTCTGCAAATGGGAAACCTGGAAGGAGGGTGGGGTGGGTGCGCAGGGAGACACTAGCGGCCACTAATAAAACTCTGGTCGGAGGGCCTGCTCAGGATCCGTGGAGTCACTGAGCCTTTAACTTGGAAAGCCAAAGAGTTGTATTCCTAAATGAGTTAAAGACCCATTTACCTCTGTCGTGTTCTATTCATCAAGCCACAAGTTGAGAGTTCCTAACACGAAACTATTTGTTTGCTTACACAACCAGCTGGGCGCAATTTCACGTCTGAGATATCTATCTGAAAGCGCCTCTCATTTATTATCTCTCCCTGTCAGCGAATCCATTTTCCAGCTCCCCCTCCCCACTTTGGAGTTTGTTTGTTTGCCTGTTTATTTATTTGTGGTGGGGACTGCTTTGCCTGGGAGGACCTAGGTTTTGATACTCCCTGGGGAGCGATGGCTCCCAGCGCGGTTTCTGCTGTGCCCAGAGCGCACGGACCAGGGTGCCGCACAGGTTCACTCGCACAGGTCACTGTTGACGCCTGCCTCCCGCAGGCCAGTGTGGGGGGCAGGCAACGGTGGGCCTGGCCGGGCACAGCTGCCTCTCTCTCTGGATGTCCTCCCTGCTAGCTCTCCCAGAGTAAGCCTCAACCACCTGTGCGAGAAGGGGAAGGGAGGGAGGCCCGCAGGGGGCCCGGGAGCTTCTCTCTGAGATGGGGGTCCGAGATACGGATTTGAGGGATGCTCTCGCAAAGCCTCACCTAGTCCCATGGGGCCAATTTCTTCTCTCCTGGGCCGAAGCGAGAGTGAGTAACCAAGATGTAAATAGTTTTGTGATGGGTTGGGGGAGGGGGTAGCGCATTTATCGTGTGTGCCAAGGGGAGAAGGCTGCACGTGGTTTCAATTTTAAAACACAAAGAAATAACATGCAATGGAAAAAGGAGGTTTATGAATGTAATTGAGAGGAAAGAAAACAATTAACACGGTGCAAGGTTGCACACTCGATTCTCCACCCCTCACCTTCTACCCCAATTTTGAGAAATCCGGATCATGTGAATAGAGTGGGTCTAGGCAGTTGGATCCGGCTGATAAGGAAACCTCTGATGGGGATCACAGTGATGGGTGGATAATGGTGTCTATCCATCTCCTAGTTGGCTAAGGCTTCCTCCAACGAAGCTGGAAGCAAGGCAAGGGATCAAATCCCCAAGTCCAGCATCTAAAATATCCCTAGTTGTAAAGATGGAAAAGAGAATGGGTGTTGGTAAGGGAGGGGAGAGGAAGAAAGAGAGAGAGAGAGAGAGGGATTTCTTTAAGGCAGACCAGGCTGGTCTCTGCAGGCTATCCTATTGTGCTGATTTACGAAGACATTTGCTGTATATAACGTTTAAGGCTGATAATATCATTGTGCAGCCAGATAAATAAAGCATTGGCCCAATGGTGGGGTCAGCTATCGATCTCCAGGCTCAGAGGAAAAAGGAGACAGAGTCGAGCACAAGGCTCTGTCTGTGTGCTTGTCAGTCGGCAAGCAGGAGCCTGAGTGTGTGTGAGCGTCAGGGTGTGCAGGAGAGAACCAAGTCCTCAGCTGGCCAAGGGGCTCATTAGCATTCCTAACCCATGGACCTGCGCTGACAACTAACAGAGATATCCCGCTCACCACCAGGCCTCCTCTCCTTTTGTCTTCAGATCTGGAGGCGAAAAAGATTTCTCGGTGGAAGCTGGAGCCTGAACTTCCATGTGGTTGTTGGAAATTCAGGCTATTAAAAAAAAAAAAAAAAAAAAAAAAAGACATTAGAGGATCTTGCTTGATCTTATACTTTGCTTTTTAAAAACTTTCCTTCTAAAGAAGGAACTTTTTTTTTTTTTTTTTGCTTTTCTCTCTCAGTGTAACATGCTCTCCAAACTTAAAGGAGAGAGAAAATATCCTCTGAAAATATTTTGCCATTTTTTTCTTGTTGACACTGCAGAGAGGTGCATGTTTATATGTTTGGCTCACATACACATGTAAAGCTGGTACTTTTAGTTAGTTAAAGACTTCTAGAACATAGCAACCAGGGATTGTTTGAGCTTTTTGTTTCTCTTCTTTCTCCTGCTTTTTTGTTGTGTGTGTGTGTGTGTGTGTGTGTGTGTGTGTTATGATAAAGTTCATTTCATTTTCTATAATAAATGTCTTGCTTATTACTTTATCACTCTCCCTTGTTTAAATAAAGTATACCATTCAAAATATAATAGGATATAATTTTGTATAAACTATCAGACAGAAGCCAATTTAGAGGACTCCACTATTTTAAGGAACATTTTAAAATTGTACTCATTTATGCAGTTTTAATCATCTTGCACCTATTTTGGGCAAAGTGCCTTTTAACCATATCGCACAGAAATAAATATGTATCCACTTTGCTCTCCTAGATCCTGTGCCTTGAACTCCATCTAAGAGGCAGATAGTTTTACACCAGAGTGTACAAATTATCCCATGTTGACAGATGTTTGTCACTTAGTAACTTCTTTCCAAGTTTTCCCCCCTCCCCACACGCCCTCTTTCTAGCTTGCTTTGTTGTTTTAAAATATGCATGTCTCTCACTGGAATGCCAGTCACGAGTGCAAACTTTGTGTCCAACCTCCCACATGAAATGATCCTTTTAGAGGGAACTCGATATGTCTCAATCTGCACTTCACTCAAAGCCTCTGGGTACCGGCCACTCACTCACTGGTCCTGGCTCCAAAATAACTCAGCAGAAAACGAGTTTCCAACTAAAAATCCCCTCGAATGTCTCCCAGGGAAGAAATATAGCTCCTATAATTAAAGGAGGCAACGGCCAGAGGGGGAATGCAGCCGGCAGCCAAAAAAAAAAGTAAGAGTTTTATTTATTTGCTGATTGAGCTTGGGTTGTCATAACCAGCAGGTTTATCCACACTGGAAGTGCTGGAGGTTTGTGCTGGGTGTGCACCAGAGAGAGAGAAAGGTGGGGAGGAAAGGGAGGGGAAAAGAGGATGACAGGGAATAAGAGAATGGAAGAGACAAGGACATTGTGAGAGGGAAAATGATCTCTGCAGACAATGTAATGTAGGACATTTCCTAGAACTACATACATTTGAGTATAAGCTTGTAACTGGGAAATATGGGTGGGGGGGTTTCAGAGGAGACCAGGGGGCAACTATAGTTAGTTCCTAAATGTGGGGTATCATCAGGGAAAGGAAGACTCTCTTTTCCCTAGAAAAGTAACGACAGAAGGAAAATTATGAACTATTCTGTGCGTGGTGGTTGTGGCATGTGGGGGGTGGGACTATGAGGAGAGAACCCAGAAAGAAGGAAGGAAGTTCTAGGACCTAACGCAGAAGTGTCATGGGGCCAGAGCTCCCACTCTCCTTGGCAAAAGTTGCCTGGTAGGTGTAGATGTAAGAGCCTCTCTAGAACACATCAGTTCTGCCTCTTGTTATAATAAGTTTTACCTCTTGGAGCGGATTCTGGCAAGTTAGACCCACTATAGGATGATTGGGTTCACAGGATGAAGAACACCCCCCAATCTCTTCAGACCACCCCCCAAAAGCTTCAAATCAGAAGGAGGGCTCCGACCGGGCACCTCATTTCTATTAAAAAGGCAAAACTTGAGCACTGATGAAAAACAGATGAATTTTTTCTCCCTCTCTCTGAAACAGTTACTCTCTTTTACTGATGTGAAGTGACGTCAGCAATGCCTGTCCTATCCCCTTGGAGAGAAGGGAGAGGGGAGGAGGGGATGGAAGGATGGAGCTGAGAGAAAGGGCTGCAGAAAAAGAGAAAGAGCTAGCAGGGAGAAGAGGGAGAAGGGAGGGGTACAGAGGAGAGAATGCGAATGAATATCCTACACTTTGGAGCCAAAATTCCACAAAGAATGGGCAAAATAATGCCTTAGAAGCTGATGATGGATAGGACACCTTTCTCTACCCTCACCCGATCTACATATTCTAACATATGGAAAGCTTACAGGCCCTGTGCACTTATAGAAGCCGATAATGCATTAGCTCTCAGCAATATTTACAGCACCACTTTTAATACACAGCAGATGGTTCGCGACTGTGCCGCCTCAGCCAGCTCACTCCTCGATTTTACTCAGCGGCACTTTGTTGCAATTACGCTCCATGCTGAGACCAATTTTATTGGTGACCTATTTTTCATATTTGCAGCATTTTATGTTAAAAACCTCCTCCCTGGCCTTTTTGTAAAGGGCAGCGCTCAGGAAGGGAGAGCTTAGGAGGACCGAGTGGCTGCCGAGGTGGATATTAATATTTATCATGATGTTACCTACCTCGGGTTTAAGTGAGTAAACCGGATAGACATAAGTACTCCGGTCATTATGTTTGTTCACTCACCCCCTGTTTGTCAGACCCCTACGGACTGTCTACACGGCGCGCTTGCCTCAGAGTCAATACATGGGACCATAAATATTGTATTCCATTAATTATCCCGCCACTGGCTTATCCTGGGCGCCGGCGTCCTCGCGCGACGCAGGGCAAATGAGGACGCTTCCTGAGCATATTGCTAGGCTGGGAACCCCGCTGAAATTTCCCGGTGCGTGGGAATTCCTAGAGCTCCAGCGACTGGCTCACCCTGGACTGGGCCTGCTGCTGGCTGGCCAGGGAGGGGGTGCAGCGGACGAAGGCTGCCGCCAGGAATCCTCAGGACCTGTTATCTTGCCACGCAGAAGGCCACAGGGAGAATCCCATTTGGCACGCCAGGAAAGGCTTTCAACTTTATCTCCAGACATGTAAATATTCCCGAGTGCCCGAATGAGGGACTTTGTTTTGCACAGAACAATATAAATACCCTATTTGCTGCAACGCAGGTGTGCTCTTCCTATCCAAACTCCCCCCACCCCACCTCGTTTATAGTAACTCTTTATACCTCCTTCCCCTGGTTAAAAAAAAAAAAAAAAATCACAGATGTTTACTTTATTGATATAACCTAAACCATGGTTAGGCTGAGAATAATATGCCTCAACTAACAGTCATTTAGCAAATAATAGAGGCGTTCTGGATGCTTTCCAATGTTACACATGTACTTGGTCATAAAATGATACGTGAAAAAATTAACATCTGCTTTCCTAAAATAAAGTGTGCCAAGTAGATTTTTATGAATGCTTTCCTCATTTTAAAAAGAAATATGGAGAGATAAGCTGGCACCCAGATGTATAGCATATTTATAATGGTTTTAGGATTTAAAGGTAGCTATTCATTGCACGAGCCATTTAAGAACTGACGGTTTAAAAGCTGCTTAACCTCAGACATCTTGAATCCTGAGGAGTCTTCCAAATTTTATTATTTAAAGAGGAATTTAATGTAATTTAATTGCATATCAAGGCAGAACTCTGTGCACGTTGGAGCACTGCTGCCTGAGCTCAACAGAAATTCCAACTTGCCTTTTATTTACCTAATTTCTCAGCAAGGTTCCCAGGCCCTTAAGAAGACAGAGCTGGAAAGTTGAGTTGGGCTCTTTTTTGTTGTTGTTTAATTCCACTATTAGGAAATGAGGCCTACCTTTGAATTATTTCATTAGGATTTGGCCTTTTGGGGGAAGGGGTGGGAACCATAATCATTAGTGGCTTTTTATTATTTCTACAATAAATGGCTAGATTCTTTGTTGAATAAGCTGCTTGAATGTTTTGCAGATGTTCCACTTAGACCAAATCTGACCCCCTATTTCCTCCCAAATAAGTCGCCTAAACTCTCCCACCAGTGCATTTACTCAAGAGATTCTGGCAAGTTTATAAGTGTAGAACATATTCTTATGAAATTTCCACCTAACTGCACACATACACACACAAATACACTCACACACACACACTCCCATACTCCCACCCACTGAGCCTGTGAGTGTGGCTGAGGGTAGGGGAAGAGAGAGAGAGGGGAAAAAAAAAAAGACTAGAAACTGGTGAGGCGGAATGACAAGGAGGAGGGAAGTCAGCGCAGTGGTTACACCCCTGTGCGGGGCGCGACCACCCTGGGCCCCTCACCCTTTTTTGTGCCTTTGGTTAAAACGAGGGGGGTGACCTCCGGCCCATTCCCCCCAAAGTGATGGGAATCTTGATTTGTTAAGTGCTTGGGGCATCTGCCTAAGGTGTCCGGCCGTCCTGGGGAGCCGAGGTGAAGTCGGGTAGCCCTGCAGGCACCTGGGAGCACCCCTTCCGGGGCACCGCCCCAGCCGCCGCACCGCGCGTGGGGACCGCGGGGCTTAACAAAGGGCTCTGCGGGGCGCAGGCACGTGATGGCTCGAGCGCCACGTCGCGGGCTGGTCTCCCCGAGAGGCCACCGGCCGGGGTGCTGCCTGGCTTCTTGCTGGAAAAGGCGCTGCCGGCCTCGGGCCGGAGCGCCGGCCGCGCTCTGCCGGGAGGAGGACTGGTCTGGCTCGCGGTGGAGAGGCAGCCCCTCTCCCCTCTCCAGCTTGCACTTGAAAGCACTTGGAAGAAACTGTGTGCGGGGAGGGCCTCGGGGTGGGCCGGGGCCAGGCTGCTCGGCTGAGGGGGGCCGGCTGGTGGGTGGATGGGAGGTGGTGGAAGAAACGGCTCCTTTCTGAGTGACAGGACTCCTTTTCAAAGGGCAAACACGAGAAGGGGGAAAAAAGATTCTAATATGAATAGGAGAATTTTCAAGGTTTCCAAGAGTTACTCCCCTTCCCCCCTCCTTTTTTTTTTTTTTTTTTTTGGTGGAAAGTGCGTGTGTGAATGTGTCTTGATGTTTCAGGATAAAGAATGACCCCTTAACTTAAAAAAATCTTTTTGGGTTGATAAAAATTACTAAAAATGTTAACATGATTCTGTGGACTCACCAGAGTGCTTCAGGCAGCAGAGTAATCACAACCGTGTATTTGTGAGGCAAACAAAGGGAATATCTTCCAAAGTTCTCCCTCACCCCAGTAACAAAACCTGCCACATCTTTATTTCTTACTAGAAAAGAGACAGGGTCCTTGTTTGAACACCTCTAAGGTGATTATTAGATGCCTCTGTGAGAAATCTGTCTGGGAGAGGAAAGCTCATCACACACACACACACACACACACACACAGGTTTTTAAAAGCCTGCTTGTATGTGTAATTTAACCTTAGAAACACTTTTATTATCTCCATTCTCAACCCTAGCTTTTTTCTTTAATTGTTGAGGGACCATGCCTCATAGAGGAGAACCCCTTTCTTTAAAAGAGATTTCAACCCACAGTACCAGTTGTTTGTTGTTGTTACCACGATTATGATGGTTATTATGTCATCCCCTCCTTTTTGCACTTGATCTGATGAGAGAACTTTTTTAAAGAGTGTGAAATGAAGGACACAAAGACAGTATATTAATGAAAAGAAGAAAGTGGCCCTTTTAATGAGAACTAAAGAAAACTCAAATGTAGATGAAGTGTACCGTAAAAGCTGCTTCAAAGTCCATCTTAATTCCCTTGGGCTCAGTCATCACGAACATGTGATAATTGGGAGTTCTGCACGGAGGTAAGGCGGCCATGGGGTGGGGAAGCATGCAGATCGCCTCCTGGCCCAATAATTCCAAATACAGTTGAACCAAGAACTTGGAGATCTTACAGAACCCAGATTTGGCTACTTTGCTTTCCAATGCTGCCTTATCTTAAAAGTATTTTTCTTCTTCCCCAGTAACTCTGCTCACCAAGGGATTTCATCCTCTGCCCTACTCCACTCCCAGCTTGTCAGAATATGCTGGGTGATCTTCTAGGTTTTGACTATTTTGTGATCAATTCTGCTTAATTTTCTATTTATTTGCGGACCTCAGCCTTTCTGGATCACAAAAGTCCCCACAAGCAACACAGCAATAAATCCGAACAAAAATAAGACAGATTTCCTCATCGATGTGTAATAAAGTTAAAGGACATTGTTTTGTCAGACAAGCGCTAAGTAGAAAATAAATCTCAGAGTCTGGGGAAACAAAACGGAGCGCTGCTGGCATGTGTGTAAATTTACTTTTAAAAGCAATAAATCAATGTTAAATTAAACAGCTGGGTACCCTAAGAGAGGGTTCCATGTTTAAGAAGACCTTCATGGGAGAAATGTGCTATTTAACAAGACACCAACAACAACAAAAAAAAGTTAAATTTTTATTGTTGTCCGAGGCAAGACTGGCCTGGGAAGTTCTCTGAACTTCAGAGAGGAAGAAGGAAAGAAGAAACAGTGTGAATTGTATCTACTTTCCATTCTCAGATCTTCACATAAATTTTCAGGCATAAGGAGACAAGGAGGTTTCATAGAAATGTTTTAGATGTTTTGTAAATTGTCAACTAAGCTCTTTATTGGCTTAAGTTTGTGGGGTGGGTTGTGATTTTTGTAGCATTTTTTCCCCTGTAAACACTATAACCTGTGGGGATATTTTAATAAGTACTTTGAGCTTTCTCAATGTGCTTGTTTTGCACAGTAAGTAGCATAGTAGGAAAATAAAGAGGTCTGTTATTTCATATCTGTTATGCCTGTTTTAATTGAGAAGCAAACCTGAGATTATAGCAGCATTTAAAACTCAACTGTAATGTTTTAATGTTCATTTTCAAAGGTTTGTTTGTTTTTAAAAACAAAATACTTCACTAGGAACAATTGCATGTGTGGGGTGGGGGCAGAGGCCAGAACAATAGAAAACCCAAGCTCTGGCTCTGTAACCAAAAAACAATGTAAATCAATGAGATATTACAAAAGCAATATTCAATATCAGGAAATTATAAGTAGTTTAAAGCTAGCATCTATGTACACTGGATTATCCCACCCCAATCTTTAAATGAAGCTTCAAAAAGATTCAACAAAAGTACTTTAGAAAGTAGACATATTATTGATGAATTCTTAATTAAAAAAAAAATTTAGATTGACTGGCTTGAAAGAAGAACATGGGGTTTTTGCCTATACAGAAACCAGAAGATTATTCTTTACTTTCTTCTTACCACAATCCCAGGAACATTGGCTTGTTAGCCCAGTTCCTTAGCATATTCATGCAATTAGTTAATATTATTCTACCCTAAAAAAATAAAATTAAATTATAAAGGGCTGGTTACCCCCTTCACCCACCCCCAAAGCTGCAAACTAACAGGAGTACTCAGCAGCATTCTAGCTACCTTTGATTTTCTTTAGCCAAAGGAAATATCGAAGATCTGGTTGCCTATAGAAGAATAAAGTTATACTATTCATAGTTAGAAGGCAGCATTCAGTTCCCACGACCATCCGTGGCTTGTTAAGTAACTCTGGGTCTTATGCCTCGAAGATATAGCTCAAATTGCCTGTCAGGAGATGATTGGGCAGCCTTGTAAACTCAGAATGACTTCTCAAACCCTGCGAGGTCTTCCCAGCGATGTGCTTTCCTCTGCGCTGAAGCCCTGGGGGTCATGTCAGCCCAAGGTGAGACTTTCAGGTGCTGCCCCTTGTCACCATATGGAGAGAAAGGTGCAGAGTTAGACACTCAACTGGTTTGGGGATTGGGGGTGCTGGGAACAGGAAGGCCCCTTGTTCTAATTAAAGACTATAAGCAGCCCTGTGAGGAGCTGTCCTTTAGCCTTCGTCTGAGGCAGAAGGGGTCTGTCTCACCTCAGAGTTAAGTTTGTTTGAGCTGGCTGACGGGGTGAGAAGCAGAAAGCTGCAGGCAGCGCTGGGCTCAGGTGAGATTGGGCTGGTGGTTAAGCTGCAGCAGGTGCATCTTGAAGTCCCCCTTTGCCTCCCAATTCCCTGGCCTCTCTGCGCTCCGTGCTTGACTCCGGCGCACTTTGATTCTAACTTTGCTTGCTAGATGGCGCTCGGTGTCTCAGGACCTACCATTTCAGAATTAAAGCTGCTTTTTAGCACAGTTGTTCTCAACTAGTTGTAAGCATTTGATTAGCACAGTGCTGATAGTGTTATCATTGCCCTTGTTTTTGTCACCCTTGTTCACTTTTTGATGAACGTAGACTCCAAGTGGGAGCGGCCCATCTTAATCTGTATAATACAATTTAGTGGATAGTAAATCCGTATAGTAAAATTAAGTGAAGCTGTGCACCTGAATTTAGGGCATATTCATGGCTCAATTACTCGTTCTGATACATCTTAAAGCACTTTAGTAGCTTCTCCTCTAGTAACCTGATTGAGGTTTTCAGGAGAAGATAAATCAGCAGATCCACATGGTTATTTACAACCCTTTAGGTTGACCACCAGAGTTCACCTTCGGCTCCCACCACCACTCCCCATCCTATTTCAGGATGAATTTAGCTGATCGTAGGGAATGTTTTACTTTCATTTATCATTATGGTATGTAATTAATTGATTCTAAAATCATTATCATTTATTTAAAGCCCAAATATAAACATTTATGTCCACAAAGAGATGTGTTTCAATATTAGTAATACATGCCACCACGTTTATTTCACATGAAGGATTCTAATGTGTATTTATTTCAGTCACTAGGTGAGTCTTCTCAAATATTCAAAACACTTTTTTAAAAAACTTCTTTATGTTGAAGCACAATGAGACAGAAAATCAATAGTTCTAAGTTCCAATGAAAAAAATTAAGATGAGACAAAAGGACCTGTGCATTGTTTCGCCCAATGAAGATATCACTTTCATAGCATCCACCACTCTCATACCATTGTATGCAGAAAAGGATGCAGGTGAGGAAGGCAAATGAAAGGAAAAGAAAGGGGCAAAAAACCCCTCTATATAGACATTTTACAAACACTTTAATAAAAGAGAGTTTAACTTGTTACTTGCTTTTAGGATTTAGGGAAACAATTTGTATAGATATGTTCCACCTTTGGGAAAATCAATAACACTCAGAGCTGAGGGGTTTGGAAACCTTTTGTCAAAACTTGACTGCTTTGGTGAGGAACCCCGCAAAGTCTCTCTCTAGGTGTTAGGCTGAAACTAGCAGGCGCTGAAAACCTAAAGCGGAAAATTTACAACTTGATCAGCCTCAGCCACACACCAAAAAACCTGCTACTGGTGCAAACATATGTTCCAGATTAAGTTAAGCAAATGGCTCTCATTTTCTCAGGGTTGAAAGTTGATCATGAAAATTCAAATTTGAGTGAGTTGTGCTTTCAGGGGATCAGCGGATCCTCACTGGCTTATAAATCCCTTCCCACCTGGAACTCAAAAGATTTCCTATATTTCATTACCTTCTTGAGAGCCTAGTTTAGGATCTTCTGAAAATTTAATCCAAGCAGATATTATTTTCTGGGAACACATAGAGTTTTCAAAGTGGCATTGTCTATCTCCTCATACACAGAATAACTTTAAAAAGCAGAAATTAAATGGTTGGATTTATTTGGAAGTTCCTTTAAAGTTTGGTTTGCTAAAGAAATAGGTGATTTTTTTTTTTTTTTTTTTTTTTTTTTTTTTACAGTGTGAGATAAGATAAAGGACTGTCCCCAAAGCTTCCAATTATTTGGGGGAAAGACTGAAATCATAGTTTTTTAAAAAATAGGAATAATTGTCCTTTGCAACCTCCTTGTGGTCATCCAGCCATTTCCCAACTCAGTTACTTGAAGAACAGTCTGGCTACTAAGATGTCTTATTAGAAAGTTTGGAATTAACTCCTGAGTACCCAGGATGGCTAGTTCCCTGGGTAAGCTGTAGAGGATGGAGCAAGGCATCAGACACCTTTGGTCCCTTTTGTATAATCATGGTGTCTGGAGTCCTTCCCTCTCTTACCTTCCTGCATCATCCTGCAGATTTTAACCAATTTTGTCATGTTGAAATTTGGTAGTTATTGTTTACATTTCTCCCCCTCCCAGGGGTGTTGGCAAGTGTTTAAGAGATTATTGATTTCCAAGAAACCAAATAAAGAAGCCTGTTCTTTTATAACATATGAAACACACACTTTTGTTTAAATAGGCAATGTATATTTGACATTGACAGCCAAAAAAAAAAAAAAAGAGACAAGAAAACTTATTTAAAAGAAGTTAATGGGGGGGGGGGATGGATGGTACCTTTGCAATTCTCTAGAAAACTAAAGTTCGGATAAAAAAAAAAGCTTGGTAAAAGAGGGAAATTGCTGTCTATGCTGTAAAGTGGTTTAAAGTTTTACTGAACACAGACAGGTGGTGAGCAAACATTATTGGCGGTGCTCTTTGGGGCACATTATCATTCAATGTTTCAATTTTTAAAAAATGGGTTTCTTTTACTTCTTTTCTCCAAAATTTTCTCTGGCAAAGTGGACTTGAAATATCCACAAAGGTCTGGTAGTTTCTGATTTACTTAGACTAACCCAGGAAAGTCATTCTGGAACTGTGTCAAGAATACATTTTCTTTTTAGTAAGAAATTTCTGATTATTTAAATTGAGATCTTAGCTACCCCATTTTCCAGGGCATAAGGAGAATCCCCAAATAAGAGAATCCCCCAAACCCAGATTGATGAAACTAATGTTAGGCACCTAGAAATTCAGCAAATTCTACCTCATGCTCCCTATAATAATCTGAACCCAGTACAGCCACAATTCCCCTGCATTGTCAAAGAAAGCTCCATGTGCTTCCCAGGGCATCTTCCTCCACCTTACTTTTGGTCCTCAACCTCGGGAAGGTGAGAATGAAATACATCAATTATCCAAAAATAGAAAAGCTGACTTTCATGGACCAAGTTCCTGAAAATTTTACCAGCAAAAGACATGCAAACATTAGGAAGATATTTCAGTTGCAGGTTCGGACCTTGGGAGGTGAACCTCAGCCTAGAATATTTGAGTCGCCAAGTCACTATTATTCAACAGGTCCCCTTTGCTACCATGCAAGCTGCAGCAGGCAACAGCCTCAAGTGAGCTCCCCGGAGTTTCCGTAGGAGCGCAGTGCCCGCTGGGTTAAACAGCTCCCGCCACGGCTGGGCTTGGTATTTGAGCCAAACGACTCCTGTGACCCAAGAATTGCCAAACTGTGAGGAAAAAATTATCTTTGGGAAAAACTCAGCAGTGACTTTGCACAGTAAAAGGGGGGCAAAAACTGTGTAAGCAGCGCTGCATGAAAAAGACCAAATTGTTAACCTGTGAAATATTTAGTAAAATATTTGTACAATATGTCTTAAGGGGTAGAAACAAAAACAGTGTTTTGAAGCTAAATTGCTCAGCTGAGGAAACACGAAAATATTTCATTGTAATATTATGCCAAATAGAGAGTAATTTTATCCTGAAATTATTATAATCCATGTTACTATAAAAAGCAATTTTGAAATCGGTTTATTAAGGCTATTTTATAGGAAAGAAATCCCCTTAATTCATGATACTAGGGTTCTCGCTGTTTTTCACGTTCTTGTAAAGTTTGGATTAAGTTGGTTTGAAACTATTTTTGCACAATTGATACTGAATAAAAATTTGTTTCTGGCCATCTCACCTGCTCTCAAGCGAGCATTTTCGTCTTCAAAGTCAGTTTCAGAGAGTAGATGGCAAGAACAGGGTTCAAGTGAGAGGGGACAGATTGCACTCAAAGTCCCAAAGTGAGGCAAGTTTCTACAAAGTGAAGTGCAATTTGAAATCTTTAAAAACTAGTCTTGTCTTAGGAATGGTGACTGAAGTGTTTCCAGGGAGACCATGAAGTGAGAAAGATACTACACGGAAGTAATCTTCCTTTACTGTACTTTGCTTGGTGCAACGGTTAAAAAGAAAGCCAAACGGGGAGACGTGTCGAAACGTGGAGGCTGCAGTTGAGGTCTGCAAGTAGGCGAAGAGGTGGTGACGGGTACTGAGCCAGACGGCCCCCTTTTTAGAGCTGTCAGATAAGTTGCTGCCAGGCTTTTTAGCGGCCGCGGGCTGGCTTCCTCCGCACAGCTCCCTCCCTGGGGGCCGTCATTAACCGGTACCTGGGCGCCCGGCCGCGTCCAACAGCTCTGGCCCCGCGCTACGCTGGGGACCCAGGGTCGGGTGGGTTTGGCCGTCCATCTCCTGGAACACAGGTCTCCCTCGTGACTGAGATTGTCAGCCGAGGGAGAACGTGCTCAAAATACAGACCTGTGGAACTGGAGCCAGTAGATTTCGCCAGCTACAGCCTAGTGTGAAAAGTTGGCCAAAGAAAGTTGTGGGGGTAAGACTTCTACCGCAAAAATGACAGAGCGCGGCGCTGCTTTCATCATAAAGTAGATGCAAATTCGGGGAGCAGGCAAATGGCGTGTCAGCTCTGGGGCACCGTTAACACCGAGCTTGCAGCGAGCAAGACACCACCCACAAAGTGCATACTTTAAAAACTCATTGTCGCTTTGAGTCCAGATCCTAATATTTCAAGAGCTAGTTTCCTGTGGTGAGGGAGTGGTGGGGGAGAGAGCAATCAAGCAGCGGCCAGACTTCGGGGTTCTGGCGGAGGGGAGAGGGAAGGGGGCGCGCTGAGCGCTGTCCATGGTGCTGGGAAGAACGCGGCTTCATTGCCCTGTAACCAAACAGAGCTCAGGGGTAAAGAGGGGAAGAGAAACCAACAACCCCGGCGGTCGAGACTTTTTTTTTCTTTTCCAGCGAACGTGGAAAATGCGACCGTGGAAAATACGCACGTGGATGTACGATTTAAGCTGTACTCTTGGAGGGTTCTACTCTATTCCTCAGCCTGTACTGCTTAGGCAGACAACACCATTAACTGGTCACTTATAGGATGGTCTCCTCTTTCAAGTGTTCTGTTTTTCAAAGAAATGTAACCATCAATTCTTGATGTAAAAGTAAAGAGGAAGGCGGGGAAGAAAAAACGGTGATGTGAGTCCTTAAATGTATCCAAAGGCACTTAGCTATTTCCAGATCTGATAGACTATAAAAACATCGCACGACTTAGCCTGAGTTTATTGAGAAAGTATTAAAAATACATAGATTCAATTTCATTTACATAATTCTCTAAACTCCACACTGGCCAGAGACTGCAATGATGTATTTTTTTTCCAGCAAGAATTAAAGGAGCAATTTACCTATTGTTGTGTGTGTGTGTGTGTGTGTGTGTGTATAAATTTGAATGGCCAAGACTTTATTCTAAGTTCTAAAGCGGTATTCTAACAAATGCAATCTACAAACCCCTTTTTGGTTTCTTAAAAGACAGGTGACCAGAAAGAATGCAGAATACAGATAAAATGTTTTTTTTTTCCCCCAGAATTTGGATAAAGAACTAAATAGAAACATAGCCTACCCAGTAGGTGAATCACTTTACAAATATTTTTAAACACGTGTAAAACACATGCTTTTACAAAAGGGCGTATAGATACACATATTGTCATGTGACAAATTTCAGGCACAGTACTGTTTGGTTAAACCAGAAATGCAAAAAACAGAAAAAAATTTCTTAGTTGTGTTAATCATGAAAATTTAAGCCACGATAACTTGAATCCATGTGACAATAAAGGGAAAGGACAAGAATTCAAACAGCTGACATAATGATCAGCAGCAACTGACAGCATCTCATATGATATTTGATATCAAGCACTAGATCAATATTTGTGAGATCAATGCAATTTCAATAATTTTCTTTCAAAACTGTATGAAAGCCAAATTGTGACACTCTGTGCGAGGATTATTTTTAGAACTGGTTATCCCAGGAGATAATATTAACTAGTTTACAGAGGCAAAGCAAAAGCAAAAAAGGAATTTAACAACATTCACAAACAACAAAACCACCACATAACCAAAACCACCAGAACCATTAATATTTCTTGAGTTGATAAGTACTGATTATCCAAGTACATTTATTGGGGGAAAAACATTTATCATTAAAAAGAAAGCAAATAAAACTCTGGAAAAATTATTTGAAGGTACATGAACATGAACTGGATCAGATACTTTTTTCAGACACAATGGGATTAGGTGGCACTTGAGCCAAAAGAAATGGAAATGATAAAAAGAGAAAATCTAGGCCTTTCAGCTATCGAGTCAGTCCCTTCATGTGTGGAATTCAGTGGGAAATAACAGATTTTTCTGTGTCCCAGGGAGAGTAAAAAACTGAGAGCCTTATTTGAAACTCACAGATTTTCACAAAGGTCACATAAAGAAAAGTAATTAGGTATACGTATTGTCTATTAGTTTCCTTCTAAGAGGTCATACCTTAAAAGGCAAATTCATCTAACTCACAGGTACACAGGTCCTCAACCTGTAAACCTTTAAACAGTAACCAAAGAGGGATTTACTCTTTATTTTGTCTTTATTGCTCAGTCAGACAGTCATAGCATTAATCCCTTTGCTTATCATTCATTTTGTTTGATATAAATGCTAACCTTGTACTTATTTGTTTTTTACAGGATCAATTTTGAGGAATTTTCACCAAGAAGAATCCAAGATCTTCAATCCAAACAGCAAATTCTGGGGAGGTAGACAACGGGGCAGCCCAAGAGGGAGGGTAACTAGGTGAACATTTCAGTAAGGTGAGATGTAGTGGCTGTGGGTAGTGTTCCTGAGGAGCAGATGTTTAAGTTTTTAAGACTAAAAGAGAAAAAAAGTCTTTCATTTGTAACTCAACTTACATAAAAAACTTGAGAGAAATTGATTTCTTTTTCACTTGAGATATTTTAGGAAACTTAACACCTGACATAAAGACTCTCATCCTTCTTCAAGATAGAGGATAAAGTTTTTCAAAACTATGCAATTCTGAAACTTTTCCCCATGTTCTTTTTCCTAACATTTTCTTGATGACAGGATAATGCCTACTAAAGAAACTGTTAATATACTATTACAAAAAGATGATTTCAAATAAAAGGCATTTTTATTATATGCTTTAAAATGAAACTCATACCTAAGTCTTTGTATAGTAGAATTAAATCATGCACCTAGTATATTTCTTAACAGCCTAAGTAAAATAATTATTTTCCAGGATTTTAATAACTTCATAAAAAACAGTCACTCTGCATGTGTCTTGATGCTCCATTGTATTTCAAGTCTGGCAGGTTGCCTACAGACTTAAGACACCAACAGTTTAAATAAAAAATTTTGAAGGAAATAAAGCCACCTTGCATGCAAATATACACTAGATACAAAGATAATTTACTGATGCAAATGAATTTGAGGCATTAAAAATATTTATTTCAAAAAAAATATTTATTTCAATGCCTTGCAGAATTTGAACAAGAAAAATTTACTTAAAAGAAACTGTTTACAAACAATCCTGGAGATTGATGTATATTGAGTACCTACTATGTTACAGGCACTGAAAAGACATATACATATTGTATATGTTGTCTATTTCTGGTGAAATGGGCATATGTACCTCATGGGTGAATATGTATGTGTGTATGTGGGGGGTACACACACACATACATATACACATATATACATATTTTCCTATTAGGTTTTTTTTTAAACCCTGAGTTATTTCAAAGAAAGAAATGAACTTTATATACAATTGTAGTTAATTCAGATTTCATTTTGGCTAATCACAATGTGACCAATAATTTTCTTCCTCATAGCATGAAGGACAAACTGTACTTAGAATTTATAAGTTTAGTGTTCCAAAAATGCTGGTCCTCTTTAAGACACTTTGAAGTAATGCTAGTGAGTGTAAGATCCAGATCTACATGTTAATCTCTAGTTTTGCCTTCAAACAGAATTCAGTTACAAAGAACTTGGAAAGATTTTGAATCTATTCAGGAGAGGAAAACTCTTTAATTTTCTGAGGAGTAAAAACTCCCCAAGAAACTTCATATAGCTTCTTAGATTTTGCTTAGCATACGTGATAAAACATTGATTGTTGCAGTTTGGTGACCCATGAAATTTGGGGGTTAGTTTTCTCTTCAGACCAGAGCATATAATTATGCAAATAAAGAGCTGTCACTGATCTAGTGAAATACTCACAAACACATGCACTCTGAAATTGGACAGAAAAGTGAAAATGGTTGGTGATGTGATGGTGCCATGGTTTGTTGTCCTGCCAAGTTTCAATCCAAGTTCATTATTCAAATTGTAAACTTTAAAAAGAGACATATTCTTAGGGTGTTGGATGTCTTTTCATTTCAGATTCTTTGTATTGGTACTACAGGCTGGCCACAAAGTACAGTTCAACATCATCTTACCTATGACAGTCTCCCATATTACTTACTGGATGTAATAGCCAAGAGAGAAAAAGCTGAATGATCTGGAAAGATGCAGGACCTCTCTAGATTTCTTCCTAGAAAGATGTTTCATGTCTATTTCAAATAGAACTCAACTCCGAACAATATAAAAAAAATATAGTGAAAGGCTTTTTGACAAATCTCAAGGTGAGAGAATGGGAAACGTGGCTTGGAAGGCCTTATGGGTCAAATTTCCATTTTCAGGCTTTTTACATTCAAAGGGAAAATACTGCTCACTGCATGATATCCACTTAATGGTCAAACTTGGAGAACAATTTTCTCCTACCTAGCAATTAAAGCCCACTGTATAATATTTGGTGACTTTAACCTTTATGGTTCATTTACAATTACCATTCCTCTGAAACCTTTGTGCTGAAATTAACAAGAGTTCTTGAAACTAACCATGCTCTTTGGCATCGAGGCCTCCCAATTCCAGTTCCCGTGCACAGGCCCTTGCATATTGCAGATGTCATGGCGAGTCCCACTGATGAAATCTGAGAAGGCTCATGTCAGGCCACTGACTGCTAAAGACATCACTACATGAAAGATCAGTGGTGTGAAACTTTAAAAACATGGATCCAAATGAATCAATTAAATCAACATTCATCCCTCCTAAGTGTGAGGTTTAAAACTATCATTGTTGCTTTTTTTTTTTTTTTTTTTTTTAACCCTACATAGATTTGGAGATAAACGCTGGAATGCTTTGATGGCTACTTCTATTCTTGAATCTCCGTTGATCGACTTTGTGCTATTTCTCTCTTTTCAACATCTTCCACTTGGTGTACATTCCTTCCTCTTAGTACAGTGCATGACAGTTGCAATGCTTTAAATCTAAAACCATCTCACAAAGCTGACGCTTTAGGTAGGATAGCTTTAAGCTCTGTGAAGTGTTGATTAAAAACCCTTTCCCAGACTCAAACTGATCTTTTTGGAGATTAATAGAATATTAGATAAAAGGAAGACCAACAATTCATGAGACTCCCACTCAGTCACTCTATACAAGGAAGGAAGGAAGGAAAGTATTCAATTTTTGAAAGGGAGTACCTCCTGGAGTCTTTTATTTTATATTATTACAGCCCCTAATAAGTAATCATAAAATAACCACCACTATTGTCCCCTCCTTTTTGGGCCACCCATATTTCAAAGATGAGACTGTCTCACAATTTATTTGAAGATATTTTCTTTTTCTCTACAGAGGCATAAGGAATGTTTTGGGGATTTTTTTTCACTTTTTATAATAGTAATCTTTCTTAATGAATCAGGATTACAGACACCAAAATGAACCTGTCAGTTTATAGTTACAAACTATGATTATGACAAGAGACACACATGTGTTTGGATTGAAACTCCAGATTATCCAGAGAAACATTAAAAAATCCAACTTATTAGCACTGATAATACAGTTAACATCTTTTGTCACCCTCTCAGAGGAGTTACAGGCTTTAAAGAAGGAAAAGCTGTGATATAAATGTAAACAAGATATTTTCAGATTAGACTTTGTAATACGTCAGGGACTTATACAGGGATTTGGGAACAATTTAATCTCAGCAGACTACTTTTGGAAAACACAGTTGTTTACTGTATACTACAGCATATTTTATAAAATGATAGTTTAATAACTGGTTCAAATTTTCTTGTAGCTAAGGAGATATTTTAGATATTAAAAAACAAATACATTTAAAAATGGTAGCTTTGTGAAAGGCCCAAGCAAAATAGTGATTCAACTAGAGTTAGGATATTACCTCACAGCAACAGTAATAGTAATAATAAATAGCTATAAGGTTTTAAAATATTGATGAATGCTATCCCATCATTCTTCTTAAAGTTTCACTTTTATTAACATCTATACATGAATAAGTAAACTTCTGAACAAGAATAACACACTGCTGCTTGCTGGGAAAATTGTTTTTATTTTAAAATGGTAAACAGAAATATATAATATATAGGAAACTCATGTGCTTTACTTTTAAAATTTTTGGTGTAAACAATAATGCAATCCAGGTTGAAGCACAAGGCAGAAATTTGAGAAGAGAACAATTACAAGTAAATCCCTCTTCCCCTCAACCCCTTCAAATACCCATAAAAATTTTAATGGCTGCATGGTTAGGTACCTTTAGAATGCTCCAAAGCCAGTATCTGGCTTTTAAGTTTTAATACGATAATTTTGAATCTTAGATTTAGCAAAAACTCTTTGCTCCCCATTTCACTTGTTTGAGCATATAATTAAAAATAAAACCCCATCCTACCTTTAGACCTCTACTCTCCTAAAAACTAGTCTAAAGAAACCAAATTAGGGAGAAAATCAGAGCAAAAATATTAACACTTGTCGCTTCCAAGCAGACGGGCTTCTACCAACTGATCACTGTTACTCCAGGAAAGTTGAGGTGAAGGATAGTATTACATTTATACCAACAGACCCATAATCAACAGGTTAAAAACATCCTGCATTACAAGGAATCTTATCAGTTATCAGCTGGGGGTCTGGGGTGGTTTGCCTAGCTCTCTCCAGGTGGCTACAGCTCAGATCCACAAGTAGAAATTACATTTACACAGCTTCAGCTTGCAAATAGCCCTACAGATAGTTAAATAAGGCCTAACAACCCAGTAATTCTAAAGAATTAAAGGCAAATTTAACAGTGATTTACTCTAGTTAAAAGTAAAGGTTTTTAAAAAGAGAATTGAGAAACTCTAAGAGAAGGAATGGGAATGATTTGGTTTATAAGCTGAGCATATTTACTTTAAAGTCAGCTGCACAAATGTCACAAACTCAGCATTGATTTATAAAAAAAGGCAACAAAATTAGTTTCTTGTGAACATTTTCGTGTACTGAAAACACTACACAATTTATGATACTTTGAAAAATATATTCAATCTGCATCAATTCCCAAATTCTCTCAATGGAAGATACCATTATTTTATACAGTTCACCATTACTTCTGAAATAGAAAAGACTGCAGACCAAGGGGCTGGACATGTTAGAGTTACACATTTTAAGTTATGTATAAGTCTGATAATAAGATGTTTTGATTTTTCCTATGTTTTTTTTTCTGCTAAAATAACATGGAAAGATATGCATTGTAGTCACTGAAAAATGATCACTTTAATTTGCCATTATTAAAACTATAAGAACTAATTAATGTACTTGTATACAAACAAAGATATTATCAGTGTTAAAACTTGCTGAAATGTGTTCATAATATAAAACATTTTTTCCATGAGGTGGTTATTCTATTTTTTTCTGAGGAGTTAGTTCTAAGTCATTTTGGGTACATTTTATCATGTCCTCAAATAAGGCAGGCATATTGTTGCATACGCTTAAAAAAAGGTTGAAAATTAAATTTAGGTTCTTATCTATTAGAAACAGAATATTCAGTGCATAATTAAATCCTTCAAGGAATTAAAAATGATGTTAAGATTTAATATTTGAATGTAAAAGTCAGCAAAATCTTATTTTACCTCTTATATTTCACAGTGTTGGCCAGATCTTAGCTAAATTAAAACACTTCAATAGTTGAAACTGCAGGGCAAAGTCCTACAGAGGAAGTGGACTACTAACAATTGTTATCATTGGACTGAGGAGAAAACCTTTCACATCAGGTCTCTTTCTATTGGAGCAGAAAACTAAAATAATTATTTGAGCCCCACTTAGCCTTTCAGAAGGAAAAGGTTCAACAGTACACAGGTTCATTTTCCTGATAACGATAAAAAATTTATCCTTAAAAGGATCTAACTCCATTAAAGATCAGAATAGATCATTCTAGTTAGCGTTAACAACAAAAACAAACTTTCTCCAGAGTAAGATTTAAAAAGCAAAACTTAAGTATTATGCTACCTAAATTACAATGCCACTCAATATACATGCTAGATTTAAAAAGGTCAATTCTAATGTTAGAAATTCCATCGAAAAGAGGGCTTTTACACATACTCTTAAAAGACTTGCTCATCATTACGTTTTGTTTTAAATAATGTCTTGTGAAATTAGGAACTTGTGTAATAAAATGTCATAGCCAACTGGCAAGGGTTTTCAGCGGTAATGTGCATTCGGTACTTCATAGATTTTTTATGCAAAGTTTTTCTTCTGGTCTGGAAATGAAAATAGATGGTTAGGGAGAGAACAATTTGCGCCCCCAAAACTACATAGTACATCATAGCATTCATGTTCTGAATTTAAATTTGGCTTTTCTGGGTGTGGGTGTGGGGGGGAAATTGCCTTACCAAAAAACAAACAAACAAACAAAAACAACCGAAAAAGGCTTAAGACTCTCTCAGTGAAAAACCTACTGAAGAGGGAAGTTTGAAGTCTAGAATAGAAGTTTGCTTTAGTTCGGAGAGGGGGGAAATGCACACGATTAAGGGGGGCTGGGCCCGGGGGTGGGGGCAGCGCAGTGCTGAGCAGGCGGTAGGACCGCGCAGACGCCGCCCGAAGCGCCCGGGCTCCTTCAGGGCCGTAGGAGGCGCGCAGGCCGCGCGGGGCAGGGCGCTGTCAGCCTTAATCTGAGCGCTGACGGGCAGCGCGAAGCCGGGGCTCGGCCTGCAGGAAGCAAGACCAGTGAACCCACATTGCTTTGACAGTTGCACTCATCTAGAAATAATGCAAAACGCTATTTAGGTGTATATATCACGACCCTGTGCTCTGGGAAGAAAACAACCTAATGAGGGGCTGGGAGGCTGCGCTCCGACGACAGTTCGGAGCCGGGCGGTGCGTGCGAGTGTGGCCGGCGCCCCCCCAGCTCGCTCTCGGCTCTTACAGCTCCTCGTGCTTGATGCGGTGCGAGCGCCGCGTCAGAGCCGGCTTAAGGGAATTGGTTTTGGCTTCAGAGGCTTCAGCAAAGAATTTGAAAATCGACGGGAAGCTCTTCCAGGAAGTGAGCTCGTGACGGTCCGTGCCTGCAAAACAGCAAACAAAACAGACTCATTTACCAGGGCCCCTGTTCCGGGGAGACGAAGGGGGGCTGGCGGCTGCCAGGCCGAGCCAGGGCGCAGGCCGATGGTCCTCCGCTTCTGGAGCTCTACCCCCTCCAGCCCCCAGGGCACTGGCCCCCCAAAGCACACCTTCACCTGCGGTTCCACGTGACCCCGGGACTCGGAGGGGAGCTGCGGTCCACCAGGAGCGCCCCGGCGGCGCCCGGGCGAGGATCCGACCTCCGACACCTTCCGCCTCAGCCCCATCCCGTCCCCGGCGCCAAGGACGCGGCTGGACATCCCCGGTAGCCCAGGCACTGCCTATCGGCCCCCAGGGGCCTCAGGCCCTCCGGGCCAATCGAGGCTCGGGGCGGGAAGCGCCACTCCCATTCCCTCTCGAAACCACCCACTTCCCCAGACTCCGCGCGCGCGGGGATTGGTTTGCCCTGTGCACGAAAGAAATCCGGCTTCTGCACCCACTCCAGCGCACCCACGTTCCTCCGCTTTCCAGGAGAAAAAAACCCCGGATTTTTAAATTTTTCTTGCCTCTGCAGGAAGCGTGCGGTTAGGATGGCCTCAGCGAGGCCAATGAGGCCAAACTGTACGGGATACTTCATGAAAAATCAGATGTAAAAGAGACTTTGCCTAGAAGTGCCCTAGCAGGCTACTTTTTTTTTCTTTTTCTTTTTTTTTTTCCAAACAGATTTTAGGGGACAGTTTTTGAAAAGCTAAGAAAAAAGTTTCAAAGCAGTGACTACTAAAAGCATCTAGTCCTATTTTGTCTGGAGAACTTCAACTTGCAAAACGCAGGCTTAATTGTCAATTTACAGGGTTATTTTACTACAGCTTCTCTGTGGCTTCAATTTAATACCAATGGACAGTATTTTTCAAATCCAACCCACCTCCCGTTTAGCAGGCAAAAAAAAAAAAAAAAATTGATATAGACATAACATTAGATGAGGGCATTAATCCGTTTCTGATTCCTTGAGATAGTTTATATCATTTACCAGTTGATTCACAACTAAACAATTTTTCAACAAGTAAAAAATAATGACTAAGACTCTCCCACAGAAATAATGAGTAACTTTAAGACAGTTGAAATCCCTTGCTAGATCACTCAATTATGCAGAGAGATACTGCCTGGAAGTCTCCAGATTCAGGGCCTCTGTCTGATACTTTAACATTGTTAATGATAATTCTTTAGTCTGTAATAGTAGGTCATTGCTATGGTTACTCTACAATGGTGCAACACTTTGCTTTTCCCTTCAGCTATTCGCTGAGACCTGCTAACCACATTTGTTGCCTAGCAACAATTTTGTGACAGTATCACAATTTAAGAGGTGCAACAATAAGGATGCTATGGCTGCCGTCGACCGGAGAGCAGAAAGCTACAGCCTGTGCATATGACTTAGCGCTGGGAGCTGGCCCTATCAGAGAACCTCTCTCTTTATAGGTGCCCTCACAAGGATATGCTATCCTATTCTCCTTTGCAGAATGGCTTTATAAATCAGCATTTGAAACTAAGATCCAGTATTGAAGTCGTATCCTTGAGAAATATCTGCTAACACTACTGCATTCAGACTAAAAAATGAGGTCATTTCTTTATTTGCTTACTCATTTTGGGCAAAATTCAATGCTATTCAATGGGAGAGAGAGATGAATGTGGATTTATCCTGGCAAATCCTAAAATGACTGATTGGATTTTGACAAGTTTTAATATAATTCTTCCAGAAGGAAATTATACATATTGATGCCTACATCAATAGGTGTGTACATTTTCAAGTTTTTAAAAATATATGTAACATCCAGATATTTATTATTCTGATTTTGAATTTGGTGGCATTTATATTCTTCAAACTCAAGTGAGCAGTTCTACACATGCTCAGGCATAAACTTTAAATAATATTTTGTAGGTATATCTAGAAGGGAGCCCAGTTTCTAGACAGGTTTATGAAATGCCTATCCCCATTTCTGTAGTGCTTGCAACTTGTTTCATTTCAACAATAACTACTAATTGCATTTATAATGATAAAATATTTTAAAATCAATTGTATTTCTTCATTTTGAAAGACTATTCTCAGATGCATACTACATGGCGATCCCCAAACACAGTAAGGCAAAAGAGGTGTTAATTGTCTCTTTTCCTTCTCATTTCCCATGCTTCCAGGCTCATTTGGCATTTCCTCCATAGTGATCACACTTAACACTTACTAGTGTTACTAAGACTATGATCAATTTATAAGCTTTCTCAGGGAACTCTTCTCATAATTCCTCCCACCCTTTGAAAACCAATTCAATCTATGAATCTAGAGGGACCTAAGGAGTCAACGGTCTGAAGCAATTTTAACTCCTTTATTTTTTTCCTTTTCTCGTGACAATCCTTCTGAAGGATGAACAAATTTCCCTAGTGATAAAATCAGTACAAAGGCTTTTTAGTTTTAGCTTATGATTACTCTCTGCTTGATTAGTCCTTGGCTGAAAAGACCCAAGTCCCTGAGATAACTAAGGATCTGCACTGGGTCTCAACATTTACCCTCATAACTTAAGAGTATAAATAATGAGAATGTGTGCTCTGTCAGAGGAAGGAAAATTGCTAGGAATAAAGGTTATAAGCAAGGCGTATTAGAAACTGAATTATAGAGAATGGGATGGGTGAGGGAAAATTCTCCTTAAACTACGGAGTGGTAACATGAATATTTTATAGGAAAATGGCTTTTTATTTTATATTTTAAAGCATATTTAAAAAATTAAAAAATAGTGTTTGGAAGTTAGGTAACTGCATGTCCCTCTGGGGCTGTATATACACATTTCAAGAACAAGTTTACAGACTATTAAAAAAAATTTTAGGACCAAAGTTCAATTAAAATATTTACAAATTACAAAGGTCGCTGGTTCGATTCCCAGCCAGGGCACATAACCAGGTTGCAAGCCAGGTGTCCAGCCAGGTCTGTGGCTGGAGGCAGGTGAAAGGCAACCATATACGATGTTTCTCTCCCTCTCTGCCTCTTTCCCTTCTCCTCTCTCTGGAAATAATAAATAAAATCTTTACAAAAATATTTGTAAATTAATATGAATACTTACCATGCTTGGAGATTGAAAACTTTCAAGAGTAGCTTTCTAGTACTAAAAACATATGACACTTGGGGGAAATTATTCCATCAGGACAGAAACACTAGGCTATTGTATTATCATACGATATAAAAGGGAAAAGTTTAGACCAATAGGAAAAGTAGCCACTCACCAATAAGCTGCAATGATGTGTAGGTAACATGGAAACTAGTCCATTTAGCCTTAATCATGCTATTTGAAGGAGAAAGATGTGGTTTGATAGGGCCTGGTCTTTTCTCTAACATAACCTTACCCTGATCAGAAGCTCCTCTTTTTAGGGGTTATTTATGAACTTCTTTCCACTTTTCAAATCACCATTTTACTAATACAGAGAGGTTCCCCCAATGTAGGAAATAAAGGGGTTTCTCATATTAAACACCTGCCATTTCTCAGGAAATGATTTTTGTATCCTTTTGTTGAAAGCCTTGTTCTTAATGGATAAGTCACCTTTGGGGAACATTCAGTTCCCTAATCCATAAAACCAAATCAGTATTAAAATAAAGTGTTCAGGAGATCATAGTTGTTACAAAAATGTATCTTTGCTTACTTTCAATCAGTGGTTCTTAATGGGCATGGTAGTGGCCTCTGGGATATTTTGGAAACTTGATGGTCAAGATGATTGGAAGGAGCTATTAACATTTACTGAGGGCAGGAGGCCTGGGATGGTGGACATCCTACAGTTTGCAGGGCAGTATAGCAGTATGGATTATTCTGCACCGGACATAGATTTCAAATGTTCCACCAGCTGTGCCTGTGCCTGAAAAGCACCTATATATAATTAGATGGACTTAGAATTGAGACCTGTTAACAAATGACAAAAAAATAAGTATTTTTGTTATAATTTTAATATACACAGAATTTTCCAGGAATCCAACTATAATGTAAACTGAAGGGATTTTGTACTTTATGTTGTTCAGAATATTAACAAAAGTGGTTTATCACATGAGGAGATCTCATCACGGATGGCATCACTAACCACTGCACCTATGTTGCCAATAAACACACCTGCCTTTGTAGCTGGTGAATTCATGGTGATTCTATGCACAGGACCGAGTAGCTCACTACTATATTATACCTTCTCATGTTGATTTTTCTGATTACTTTAAATGTTGATATGCATATTAGTTTTATTATGAGTTATTTTATTCTTTTTATATGTTAAGTGATCATTATAGTAATTTAGTAACTGTATTAGATGGGTTATATTATCTCTAGGTTTTATTTCAGGGTAGTAAAAGGAATGTGCAATATTTATTGTAATAGGAGGTATATAGATGATCAAGGGTCAGATTGAATAAAAATGAATAGTTATTTTTTTATTACATTAGAGCTTAATTTTCCCTATAATCTGAACCCTACATTGGCTATCTCCTTTATGCTTATATAGACAATAAAATACCATTTATTTCTCTTAATGATTCTTCTAAAAATACTATTTACTAATGATGTTATTCATTGTGAAATAATAAAAAGGTAGGGGACAAGGGGCCTTTCAATTAAAATACTACATTGAATACCTATCATTTATCACTTGTTTTTTAAAAAATGAACTGCAGCAATTTTCAAAGCAGTAAAGATAGCACAAATGGTCAAAAGAATTAGAAACTTTAAGTATAAACGATGAGACTATGAATCATATAAGAAAGCTCAAATTGCTAAAATGTTTTATTTCTTTTCCCAAAAGACTGTATATTTAAGAAAAAGTGTCTTATAATGGAACTGAGAAAGAGGGAGGCTACATTTATGTAATAGCATTTAGAAATTAAACAAAAATGGTTGGAAATAGCCCTGAGAGTGGAATTCTCAAAGAGTAGGATGAGAGAAGAAAACATTGCTATATCTTTGCCTTGTCTATCCCCCTCCTTCTTATGATGATGGGAATCCAGGTGTTTCTTTCAACTCCGCTTTGTCCACATTCCTCTTCACTTGGTCTTCATACTTTTTTTTTTTTTCCTGATGAAGAGGGCAAAACCATGCCAAAACATGCTACTGGGTTAGCAGCCAAAATCCTGATGTGTTTACTTTGGCAGATGCAGACTACTCTGAAGCGGCACCTCATTTTATGTAGTAGATGTATGAAAAAGTTATATGTAAATGTAATTCCTGTAAGGAGAATTAATTTTTAAAAAGATCTTATTATTTTCAGAGAGAAGGGCAGGGAGGGACGAAGAATGGTAGAGAAGCATCAATGTATGGTTTGTCTCTCACCTGCCTCAAGCTACGGACCTGGCTAGAGACCTGGCTTGCAACCTGGTTATGTGTCCTGGCTGGGGAATCAAACCAGTGACCTTTGGGTTCACAGGCCAATGTCTTAACCACTGTGCCACCAGCCAGGGCAGTAGAATTTTTTAAAAGGAAGAAGTAGTTTATTTAGTTCTTCAATGAATTTTTTAATAAATTGAAGAATTCTCAGGGAAAGCAAATAGTCATTTTTAAGTGATATTACATACACACAAATGAGATTTGCTAGAGATGAGGCTTTATTGTTTACTATGATGGACAGTCTAAGTAAGTTCTCACCAAAGATACAATTTAGAAGAATTTCTTGGTCAGCCATTTACACTATTCTAATTATTGTTAGTCACCTTATATTTACATGGTGCTAGAGAAAAAGGCCATGGAATAATTTCTACAATCTACATATTTTAGGTCCTGGCTGGTGTGCCTCACTGGATTGAGCGCCAGCCTGTTCAGTTCCCGGTCAGGGCACACACCTGGGTTGTGGGCCAGGCCCCCAGTTGGGGGTTTGTGAGAGGCAACCACACATTGGTGTTTCTCTCCTTCTCTTTCTCCTTCCCATCCCCTTCTCTCTGAAAATAACTAAGATCTAAGAAAAAATTTACATTTTAGGGTCTGGTTTGGAATAGGGAATATAATTGTTCACAAAGTCACTTCTGAATATGAAGCAATTTATTTTTAAAGGGATTTTTATTTATTTACTTTTGGAGAGAGGGGTAGGGAGGGAGAAAGAGCTGCATGGCCCCCAACCGCCTCCACCACACCCCCAGATGGGGACCTGGCCAGCAACCCAGGCATGTGTTATGACTAGGCATTGATCAGTGAGTGACCTTTTGGTTGGCAGTCTGGCACTCAATCCACTGAGCCACCAGCCAGGGCTGAAGTATCATTTTCATATCTTTGTTTCAGAGGGAAAAACTAGCATGCGCCCCTACCCTCTCACTGATAGCCTACCATTCCCTCACAACAGAAGGATTAGTTTTTAAAGCAAAAGATAATGACTACATTTTCTCAGTTTCCTATGATAAAAGGTAAAAGAAAAAAACCTGCAAAGATACGAAATATTAATATTAACAGGATAACATGTCTGTGATATTTTCAAAGTGACAAGGCTTGATTTTAAAAATTGATCTTTAACAAGAAAAAGAAATATGGGCAATTAGGAAGTAATGAAGACCTTGTCAATATAGCTATGTTGATAATAACAGGTAAGGGAACTCTTGAGAAAATCTAATATATGAAAATCAAGAGGTCTGTAATATGCATTATTGAGTCCCACTGGGATTAGTAATGAATTTATGAGCTCACCAGCAGTTATTTTTAGAAAGTTATACAGAATTAGAGAAATACCAGAACACTGAAAAATAATGTGCCTTCTAACAAGATATAAATATAACTATTAAAATTCATTTTAAAGTGAACTCTAGAGCTTCTAAGGAGAACATAATTACAAAACCCAAACATCAATATTTGGACAGTGAAGGGTGCCTCATGGAGCTGGTCCCAGTTAGAATGCACCAGGCTGGGTGGGACTCAGCCACACTGGGTGACCAGTAATGAATGGAGTGGGGTAGGCTGTTCACTGAGTCGCGTAAGGGAAATGCCAACGGTGGGTCAGTAACCATGGTGCATTACCCTGTTAAATGACTGTGTGAGATACGGGCAAGCCCCTTTCCAATGCCAACGCTGTTACAAGCCCTTTAAAGCTGCAACTGTGTTGAGACCCGAAAGGCCAGTCATCAGGCTTGACCAGAGATAAGGGGTAAGCTGAAACTGAGACATAAAATCCGTGGTAGAAACTTTTGGGTTGTTTGCAGCTTCTGGGGCAGCCTCTCCTCTCCTTCTGCTTTTTCCCTGTGTCTCCTATCTAGGAAGGGGGTTGGACGCAGGGAGGTATATGGCACCGGGCAGCTTAAGACCCAGGGGGACAACTGTGGGAAGTAAACTTATTCCTTTTTTCATTTTTTAAATAATCATTAAAGTATAGTGGACACATAATATTAGTTTTGGGGGCACAAAAGTAAACTTGTTCTGCGGCACAGTAGCCAGCCCCCTGTAGCTGTGGCTCTATGACCCTGAATCAGGCAAACCTTTCTAATTCTCCTAAAGATGGATACGTTTTACGTCTCAGTGGCCTATCAGACCCAGACAGATGGTGTGTAAGTGCTTTCTTGGGTTTTAATTCTTGTCTCACATAGTACTCTTATTGTCGTTACAAGACCTGGCCTCCATGGATGAACTGTTTCCCTTGAACATTTGAGCCCAGGTGTGGGCAAAAGCTTTCTTTCCCCAGTTTCCCTCCGTCATTTTCAAAACTAGCTGTAACAAAGGGTGGTAAGAGCACTGAGCACTGAACAAGCGAACGCAAAGAAGCAAACAATAGATATTCCCATATGTATCCCACTGATTCCAACACAATCGGCAAAGAATTGAACTGGGCCTCATTCTAAATTTAACTGTCGGAAAGGGCTATCTGTTCCTAGTTCGGTAACCTATGGCTTATGGCTGCTAGTTTGTGAGTCTGTGCTCTTGCTAGAGAGAGGGAGACAGAGAAGGAGAGAGAGAGAAGGGGAGGAGGGGGAGGGGAGGGAGACAAAAGCTGCAAAATACCTTCCTTATTTCTAAACAAAACAAAACATTAACTAGTTCAATCCAAATCTTCTATTGTCCTCCTCTCTCAATTGTGGATTCTAACTTTAATTTGTGGGTAGATAATTTTTCCAGAGATGCTGTGGTTGGTTACCTTATACATTCATATATGTATTTACTGCATGCCAGGCATAATTTCTTGGGGCTGAGGATGCAGTGGTGAGCAAAATATATTAACAGCTCTGCTCTGTAGCATACACATTAGTAGGGAAGACAGGCTGAGTCAGAAGCACTGTGAAGAAAACACAACAAGGGGATATGAAGAATAGAGAAGGAGGTGGGATGAAGAGAGGAGGTCCACAGGTCCTCTATTTTGATTGGATGGAGAAGACCTGTGACCTGAAAGCTGAATGGTAAGAAGCAGCCAGATGAAGGCCTGGGGCAAAGTGCTGCAGGCAGAAATCTGGGGAAACAGAAGCAGGGGCTCCTGCACAGGGAAGAGCTTGTCACACAGCCCAGGAGTGGAAAAGCTGGAGTGAGTGGGGCATGGTAGGAGAGGGAAGGCGGTAGAAGATAGTTCAGAGAGATGGGCAGCCTCCAAGCCCTGTGAGGTTTCACAGGCTGTAATGAAAAGTTTGAATTTTATTCCAAGTGTAATGGAAGGGCTGTTTGCAGAGTTTTTGGCATGTGGAATGGATGGTGGGGAGTTAGGATGATGGATTTAACCCTTCCTGATTGCATTTACTAACTCCTCCCATCTCTACAGCATTCCCTGGGGCTCACTTTTCTACACATTACAGAATATAAAACCCACTTGCAGCTAGTTCACACAAATAAATTAACGAATGATACAGCCATAGTGATATTCAGTAAGAGTTGAGGGTCTAATAAAATAATACTTAAGTGTGGTGGATAAAAAAATGTAGTTGAACTAAAAATAGCATTTTCCGAAACAATTCTGCTCTTGTTACATATGCTGATACCTCTGGTTTCTCAGCCTTTAGAAGGCTGTCGTGTGTGGTGGGCAGGCGCCGGGGCAGGGAGCACACTGGCGTAGCATCCCACTTCTGCGGGCAGTCGGGAGGGCTGCTGGGCTTCTTCTCCAGGCTGGGTTTTCCACTGAGTTTTTATTTCTGTGAATGGCCACAACATTCTTTTCACTCTAGCTCAAAGCCTTTTAGTCATCGTTGCTTTTTCTTCTGCCTCCTGGTCAGTCAGTTACCAAATTCTGACAAATACAACTAAACAATGTTTGTAGAATCTTTCTTCTCCCCGACCCATCGTTTATCACTCAAGATTTAATGACTTATTATCTAGAATCCACAAATATCCTCTTAACTAATTTCATTGCCTTCCATCTCTCCTTCCCTATCTTGTACTCTAGCACCAGATAAAAAATTCTACTACCTGGCTGGTGGCACAGTGGATAAGGTGCCGGCCTGCGAACCCAAAGGTCGCTGGTTTGATTTCCAGTCAGGGCACATAACCAGGTTGCAAGCCAGGTCTCCAGCCAGGTCTGTGTCTGGAGGCAGGTGAAAGGCAACCATACATTGATGTTTTCTCTTCCTCTCTGCCTCTCTCCCTGCCCCTCTCTCTAAAAATAATAAAATCTTTTAAAAAAAAATTCTAAAGTATTATTTGTGTAATGTGTCTCTTTTTCTGCTCAAAAATACCCAATGGCTCTCCTACTCCATAACATTAACTAGAAGTTCCTTAATCCATCCTCTGGTTCCAGTCTGTTTTTCCCAGGGTTATCTTTCCACTCTTCTTCTATGAATACACCCTATTTTCCCAGGCCCAGCTCAGCTGATATTGCATAAACCTTTTCAATGTCTCAGGAACTGGGCACCTGTGATTCTGGTGATTCTAAAGTACAGCCAGAGAAGAGATTACCATAATAAAAGTACTGAAGGCAGAAATCAAGCTTACTCATCTTCAACACAGATTGACAAAATACACCTTATATTGAAGTATATATTATCTTTTAGAGTTAGAAATAGATTCCTTCAAAATTGGAATATAATGACAGTGGGATACTCTGTAATTAAAGCGGAAGGAAGTAAGAGTGTTTTTCTTGCCTTTCCAACAAAATGATGAGGGGATCCACAGTCCATTAGCAACTAGTTGATAAGCACCTACAAATGCTGAAAGCACCTGCTAATTTTCTTCAAAAATATAAGTACAACTTACTAGAATCCAAAGAGGTTTAGGGAAGTGACAGAACTGAGAACTCTGAGAGACTTCAAGAGCTTGCACTGTAATCCCAAGATGGAGCTGGCTTTGTCCAAATTTAGATGTAGATAAAAACACATCACCTATAAAATAGGACCCTAGATAAAATTTACTTCACAAGTAAAATCTAGAGTTCAGAGAGGCCGTTTGACAGGCCAAAGTTACACAGACATTTTGCTGTAATATAGTCAATATTTACAAATTGGTTGAGCACTGAAAGTGAAAATAATTTTCAGAAGATGAATGTTTAATTGCTTTAAGATCCACTTCATTATTTACTTCCTCTAATAAGCTGCTTTACTTCTCATCAATTACTCCATTTCTTCATGTTGCAGTGTTGTGCATATGGTGTGCATTAGATTATCATATACTTGCTTTGCTTAGCTAGTCATTTTTATGTATGACAACTACCTTGCTTTACTTCCAAATCCTTTGGAGCTAATGCCTCAAAACTTTTTATTTCAGAAATTACAGTTGAGGCTTAAAATATGCTTGTTGTATAAACAACTGTCTGGAACAGAATTCACCAGAAAACTGATGCTTATTAAATGTCATTAAAAATATACAAAACATTGAATCATAGAAACTTTCTATGGTTTTTACGATACTTTTAATGATGATCCCCATATTGAAATTAAGGAAATGGAGGCATACAGAAGATCATGAGGGTACAAACTTGTAAATTTACAAAGTACAGTGCTACTGTTAGTGTGAATACATGGATGAATCATTACATGAACTTTGTATCCACAGCATTATTTTGTATTGCTCTGTCAGACTTCCAAAATCACAGCTCTTTGTTTTGTAGCCAACAAGAGGAAGGAGGAGGTTGTTAAAGTAGCCATTATAGATTATCCTAGTCACTCAATGACTTAGAATCATATTAAAGCTTATAGGCCAATTTTGGGAGAAATGGTATATTTAAAATACTGGTCTTCCAATAATGAATATGCTATATCTTTGTTTTAATAATTAAAAAAGATTTTATGTATTTATTTTCAGAAAGAGGGGAAAAGAGAGGGGAGAAAGAGTGGGAGAGAAACATTTATATTCCAGAGAAACAATAGGTTGCCTATTGCATGCCCCCAACAGGGGACCTGGCCTGCACCAGTCAGTACTCCTTTTGTTCCCTTTTATGATACTCGCCTGAGGACATACTTATTGATTTTAGAAAGAGGAGATGAGCACACACATGAGCATGAGATAGAGATAGAGAGAGCGAGAGAGCGAGCGAGCAATGTGAGACCCTGAAACATCAATTCAGAAGAACCTATGGACCTCTATGATCATAGCAGCGCTATTTACATAGCCAAGTGCTGGAAACAGCCTAAGTGCCCATCAGTGGAAAAAATGGATCAAAAAACTCTGATACATTTACACAGTGGAATACTACATTGCAGAAAGAAAGAAGGAATTCCTACTTTTTGTGACAACATAGATGGAACTGGAGAGCATTATGCTTAGTGAAATAAGCCAGTCAGTGAAAGACAAATACCATATGATCTCACCTAATATAGGAGACTAATGAACAAATCAAACAAAAAAGCAAAACAGAACCAGAGGCATAAATACAAGGAACAGACCAGTGTGCAGAGGGGAAGAGAGAGGGGGAGAAAGAGACAAAGAAGGGGAACAGTTCAGTTAAGGAACTAGTATAAATGATCCATGGACATGGACATATGGGATTAACTGTGGGAGGAGAGGTGGGGAGGGTGGGATAGGGGAGAGCAGTGAGGGGAAAATGGGATAAATGTAATACAACAACAATAAAAGAAAAGAAAGAAAATAATAGAAACATCAACTGATTGCCTCTTCTATGCATCCCAACTGGGGATGAAATCTGCTACTTAAGACATGTGCCCCAATGGGGAATCTAACCTGTGATCTTTTGGTTTAACAGTATGATGCTCCAACAAACTGAGCTACACTGGACAGAGCAAACATGCTACACTTTGCCATTTCTTTAGATCATCTTTAATGCCTCTGGATGAAGTTTTATCAGTTTTCCCATAAAGGATCTATACTTCATTTTTAGATGCATTATTTCATAATTACATTTTTATTTTGATAAAACTGTAGATTATATACAGTTGTAAGAAGTAACACAGATTGATCCTGTGTCCCTTTTATTTCCCTAACAGTCACACCTTGTAAAAACCATAGTAAAAGATGACATCCAGGGTGGTGACAATGCTACAGAACATTTCTGACCACAGAGGTCATTCATGTTGTCCTTTGAGAGCCACATGTACTTCCCTTCCAAAACCCTCCCTCCCTCGCTCCTGGCAATCACTAATCTGTTCCCTATTTCCATAATTTTGTCACTTAAGAATGTCTTGGCATTGGCTCTTGTATATTTAGCTTAATTCTTTGGAGTTTTATCCAGGTTGTATCAAGAGTTTGTTCCTTGTTGCTGCTGAGTAGTATTCCATGGTACGGATGTACCATAGTTTGTTTAACCATTCCCACGTTGAAGGGCAGCTGGGTTGCTTCCAGTTTTTTGGCTATTATAAATAAAGCTGTTTTAAACATTCATGTACAAGTTTTCATGTGAAGTAATTGTCATTTTTCTGGGATAGATGCCCAACAGTGCAACTGCTGGGCTGTATATTAGTTGCATCCTTAGTTTTCCAAGAAACTGCCATATTATTTCCAGGGTCGTTGAAGCATTTTACATTCTTTTCCAGTGATGTGTAAGTGATCTAGTTCCTTTGTATATTTGCCTGTAATGTATTGACATAGGGCAGACTGATTCATCCCACTTTAATCTTCTTCAAAATTGTTTAAGGTAATCTATCCAGTTCCTTTGTCTTTCCATATAAATTTACGAATAATCTTGTTTATATAGCTACTGACCTTGCTCAGAAGGTATCAGCTTGAGCTCTGGAGGATTTGGAGACTAAAGGTAGTCACGCAGGTGGTCAACCACATCAATGTAACCAAGTCGCAACACAAACTCTGGACACCAAGGCTTGGGTGAGCTCCCTGGTTTGCGCCTTCTATGTACTCTCACACATTGTTGCTGGGAGGAGATGGTAATGCCCCTGATTTACTGAAAGAGGACAACTGGAAACTTACTCTTGGAACTTTCCTGGATCTGCCCTATGTGCCTCTTCCTCAGTGGATTTAGATCTGTACCCTTTGCTGCACTAGACTGTCACCGGGCTATAATGGCTTTCAATGACTTCTGTAAGTCCTTCTGGTGAACGGTCAAGCCTAAGGGTGGTCTCAGGGACACTCACTTGCAGCTGGTATCAGAAGTGAGGGTGGTTTTGGGGCTTCAGAGGTTTACATCTATAAAAAATTCTTGCTGGGAGTTTGAAGGAATTATGTTAAATCTGTATATAAATTTGGAGAGAACGAGTGTGTTGAGTGATCAAATCTATGAACATGGTATGTCTCTTAGCTTTATTTTTTTAGTGCTGCATATTTGTTGATGCTACTATAAATAGATCTTTAACTGCTTGTTAATAGAAATAACAATTGATTTTTGTATAATAATTTTGTATCCAGTAACTCTGCTAAATTATCTTTGTCATCCTAAAAATTTATCTATGGATTTTGAATTTTCTATATAAACAATCATATCGTATGTGAACAATTTTAGTTTTTTTCCAATTCTTATAATTTTTCTTTCATAAATAAATTTTAAAAAACTTTAAACTTTTATAAACAAAATAGCCTGAAATGTATGGATTATATTATTAACCAATGAGATAAATAAAAATATCACATAAAGCAAATTATTATGAATAATATAACTGGCATAAAAATACATTTTCAATTTTGACTTTTTGATGTTACACTTAAATAGACCCACCTCTGTCAAGTGGTATCATTTAGTTGCTGACTACGGGCCATAAAGGCTCCCTGTCACCTGAGGACGACTGCAACAGCTTCTGGAGTATCAGTTATGCTTCCAGAACTATGATTTCTTTTCATCCTACTTAGGGTAATGTAGCAATAGACTATTTTTGTTACATTCAACCTTCAAGTCTAGAGTTGCTCTCATGCTATCTGGAACTACTTTAATTTCATTCTCAGATCTCTCTCCCAAAGCATTTCTTCTCTGAATGTACTTTATAAAGCACTCTGCCACCGGCCGGAGCGCTGACGTGGTTACAGCATCACCCTGACACATGATAGTTGTGGCTCAATCCCTGGTCACAGCACATACAAAAAGCAACCAATGAATGCACAAATAAGTGGAATAACAAATAAATGTTTCTGTTTGTTGTCTGTCCATCTCTCCCTTCCCTCCCCCTGTCTAAAAACCAATAAATAAAAAAAATAATGAATTAAAAACATCCCATAATGCAACTACCTTCTATATGGCAAGAATTCTTAAAAGATCCTGAATTTATTTACATACACCATTAATATAAAATGCACTGATTTTAACTGAATACATATATTAAAAAGACGTAAATGTGAAAAACCCTTACTACAAACTAATTTAGAGTATGACATAAGAAGATATTGGTTAGGGCTGATTACTTTAATACTAGGTAATATTTCAAGAGTATCAGGACAGAGAAAGCTCATGAACATTTAACTTAACATTAACTACCACTAAGGACTGATTAATGATAAAAACTGGACAGAAGCAGATAGGGCTAAAACAATTACCAAAAAATTATTTATAATTAATTATCTCTCACATTGATGTTTCACACCCATTCTTTCTCCCTTTCTTCCTCCCTAAAAACAAATAAATAAAACCTGAAAAAAAAAATCATACTGATGGGAAATGCCTGTGAAGCAATTTACACGGTTAACTAAGGTGGAGGATTACTCAGTCATCATTTGGTCAGATTTCCATACTTTTGAGCCAAAAAGCTATATCCATCAGTAGAAACATGGATTATGGAAAACTTTCCTAAGAGGAGTTATAAATTTGGGAAAACCTAACTTAATTAAAAAACCCATTTACCTCAAAAAATTTACAAATTGTGAAAAAGGGGGTCTAAACTAGACAGTTCTATAACCATATAATAGTGAAAATGTTAATATCATGGTAAGGATATAGTTACTTTTGCTTGTTTGCTTAATAGTTACTTACTCGAACCCTTTATTGAAAGAAGCATTTGACAGTGCCCCACTGCTGGGAATATACCCTAAGAATTACAAAACATAATTCAAAAGAACCTACGTAGTACCCCCATGTTCATAGCAGCATTATTTACAATACTTAAGTGTTGGAAACAGCCTAAGTGCTCATCAATAGATGAATGGATTAAAAAACTGTGGTACATTTACACAACGGAATGCTACGCAGCAGAAAGTAAGACCCTTTGTGACAGCTGGGATGGAATTGAAGACTATTATGCTAAGTGAAATAATCCCGTCGGTGAAAGACAAATACCATATGATCTCACTTATAAGAGGAATCTAATGAATAAAATAAACTAAAAAGCAAAACAGAACCAGAGATATGGAAACAGGGAACAGACTGATAGCTGCCAGAGGAAAGAAGGGGAGGCGGGAACGGAGGAAAGAAAGGGAAGGGATCAGTCAAAGAACATGTATGGATGACCCATGGACATGGACAACAGTGTGGAGACTGACTGTGGGAGCAGGGGTGGGGGGTGCTGTATGGAGGAGGGCAAAGGGGGAAAATTGGGACAAGTGTAATAGAATAAGAAAAAAAAAAAAGCATTTGAAATGACTGACCTAGACATTATAGTAGACTCAATGAAAAAGGGATAGTAAAAGGAGTAGAGAAATAAGTTAAAGATGGGGATAAGGTAAGTGTAACACCCAAGGATTAATAATAGAGAGACCTGGACAACTGCCAGATGATGGCCAAAATCTGGCTGAGCTTCCTACTGACAAATACTGAGGGCAATACAACTGACTACGAGTCACTGCATCTAGGTGGTAAAAACAAAGCAGAGTTGTAGGGAGCAGTTGCTTTTAATGCTTGTGTACTTAGCGTAAACTCATGACACAACATAAGATGCAACTTGGGAGAAGTAACTCAAGAGGACACAGAAATAATGTACTTTAGGTGACCTGATAGGCTGGTAGCCTGGCTTGATGCTCAAGAGATAAAATTAAGCACACCTAAATGTGCTGGTATCTCCTAATCTCCTAAATGGACTGTATCTCCCTTAGACAACTGTATTTTTTTAAAAAAGATAATTGTATTACTTTTATTTTTGCCCAATAAGAATTGAGCAATAGAAAGTCTAAGGTCATATTCTCTGGCAAGAATTTGAGTGAGAGATGATTTTTGCGATTTTGGGATCATCAATATGCTTTAATATGATGCCCAAATAAATGGCCCTTCTATCTACAAAACTGTGGGGGTGGGTTGAGGGACTGCCAGGGAGGAGAAAGGAACAAGATTTAAAGAGCATAATGTTGACCCTACTCCAATACATGAATAAAAGACAATAGAGGTCCCAAATTAGATGGCATGTCTGTAAAACTTTCAGCCTAGGTATCATACTCCAGCCACAAATCATTATCAATAAATAGCCCATGTATACAAACATTTAATGCATTTTTTTCTATTTAATTTTTACAGGCATGCCTTTCCTCTCCGTTCACTTAATTTCATCTTTTAAAGTCAGATGAAAAGCTATTGTAAGATTCAGTTTTCCTGATTATGTTTTTATTTTTATTTACTTTTTAAAAAAGATTTTACTTATTATTTTTAGAGGAAGGGGAAGGGAGAGAGGCAGAGAGGGAGAGAGACATCAATGTATGGTTGCCTTTCACCTGCCTCCAGCCACGGACCTGGCTGGAGACCTGGCTTGCAACCTGGGTATGTGCCCTGGCTGGGAATTGGACCAGCGACCTTTGGGTTCAAAGGTCAGTGCCTTATCCATGGTGCCACCAGCCAGGGCTGATTATGTTTTTAAAAGTGGACACTAAACATGTAAATTAGCATAGTAGCCATGTCACCAAATAAAACTGATGACTCAGGCCACAGTGATTATGATAGGGAAGCAGTTAATGCAATACAGAATGTTACTACTGGTGGCATAGGTTAGCATGATACTGCCAAGATATCTGTGTATTATTTTTCTTTCTATCTGTATCATTATCTTTTTTTTTTTTTGTGCTAAAACATTACCTTGAATGTATCTTGAGTGCAGAAGATGAGCACTTGCTCTTAGCTGACTACTGATAGAAATCTTTCATATGCTGTGGACGCAAACCAATGGAGAAAAGAACCTCAAGGTCGGTGTTCCTAACTTGAGACAGCCAATCAATAGGTCATTTTCTAAAGGAGAGGTTTCTGTGTCGTCATTCCAAACCAGCATTTTTTAAAAAAGAACAAACAATCTTGTCCAACACAGCACACTAAACCTGTTGTAGATTTTAACATAGAAAGCAACATTTTCACTTTTATAGAACCCACATCTCTTCCTGATGTGAAAGAATAGCCAAAAGAATAAGGGGCAGCTTGGGCCTCAGTGAAATACACTCAACTGTAAAAATCTTCTTTCTTATATTTAAAGATGAAACACAGAAAATGCTAAAAAAACTGGGATGATGTAACCCTGAGACACTAGAATGTAGTATCTATGATAACTATCAGAGAACAGTTTTTGCAATTTTGGGAATTGCAAATTTTTTTCTTGAATATTTTTTAAAATTAACCTTTTTTATTTTAAAAGATTTTATTTATTATTTTTAGAAGAGGGGAAGGGACAGAGGCAGAGAGGTAGAGAGACATCAGTGTGTGGTTGCCTTTCATCTATCTCCAGCTATGGAGGTAGACGTGGTTGGAGACCTGGCTTGCAACCTGGCTACGTGCCCTGGCTGGGAATCGAACCAGCAACCTTTGGGTTTGCAGGCTGGTGCCTTATCCACTGTGCCACCAGCCAGGGCTTTTTCTTGAATCTTAAACTTTTATTTCATATATGTAAGACAAAACATACTTGCATTATAATTGATAATACTTCACACTTTATTTCAAAATATAATAGTTCAAGTTTTATGGAAAAAGTGATTTGAATATATTCTAAGAAAATGAACCCAAGAATATATTACATTAAAAAATAAAATTTATTTAAAAAATAAAAAAGTTACCCAAAAGTTGCAAGAATAATGCAGTTAATGCTTGAATTTCTTTTACCTAGGTTTGCCAGTTTCCAGTTTTAAAAATCATTTGTTTTATCATTCACTCTTTCAACCTTATGTATACACATAAATGAGTATATATGAACATATTATTTTTTCTGAACTATGGGAGATCAAGTTGGAAATACGTCCTTTTGTATATGTATGTCTTAAAAACAAGAAAATTTTCTTAATGTAACCACAGTGCAGTTACCAAATTCAGAAAATTTTACATTGATAGGTACTTTTTACTCTACCATTTGCATGCCAATTTTGCCAATTGTATTTGTAGTATATTTTTACTTTCCAGTAGAGAATCTAGTCCTGAATCACATATTAAAAATTAAGATTTAATAATTATTTCTCTGTTTATCAATTTGTATAGATGTTTAAACAATAGTTTTATTTGATATATTCCAGAATATTTTATTTGGTTTCTATTGGAAACTCCAGAATGATAATATCAATTCCTGACAATCTCGGTGTGTGCCTTCCTGCCATTCTGCTGTTAGCCCTTGGAGGGTTATTTGAAATAAAATTTAAAACAGCCAAACTTTCTATTTGCTAGAGGTTTTTGTATAAGATTTGATGGAGAGGAGATTAAAATCAGTGACTAAAATGAGACTTCTACGGTATTTGAGCCTTCGGTTTAACTATGATAATTTTCTTCCACACCCATTGGAAAATGCAGAATTAACAGCAGATATTGCTGCTGATGGCTTAGAAGTAGTTCACACAGCTGAACTATGAAACTTAAAATTTAAGATCATTTCTGGTTACTCTAGCAATATGCTTAAAATTCTGGATATGGCATTTAACTTTAATTTGTCCCAATTTCTCTATTCCTAAAAGCAGGGAAAAATTTTAATAAGCAAGGCATTGTTTACCATACAGCTATTCACTGGGAGTTTAGGCAGTTAACTTGGTAAAATTATTATATGAAATGTATTAAAGGGGAACAAGCACTTCTTATTATAAAGGGTGATCATGATTAAAAGTGTTTGTTCAGGAGAGCAAAGAAAAACTTTACTTTTCAGCCTATGTTTGTAGAAAAAAAGAAAACACAGATAAATAAAAAGAAAAAATGGCAATAACCAATAATCCTACCATTCAGAAATAACAACTTAAGATGTATCACTTCAGATATCTATTTTTGAAGACATATAAAATATATAAAAGTATATAAGCAAACTATTTTTTTGGTTTACAATACATTTCTGTAGTGTATGGAAAAGTTAACCGTATTTCAATAACACACTTAAAAAAATACCATTTGGGGGTTCTTGCTCTGGTAATCAGTTTACCCTTCCACTAGTAACAGTGATAATCTCTGGACAAAATATAACACAACTGGAGGAAAACCTAAAACAGGCAGAAACTGGGGGATATTAAACCCTTCAAAGGAGGGATCTTCACTGGGTGGCTCTTCACCTGACAGAAGTCTTCTTTCTGCAAGCGCAGGGTGGCTAGAACCCAAGCAAAGGGCTGCCATTAATGGTCTGAAATATCAAAAGGTGGAGTTTAGATACTAGGAATATAAGAAATTTAATTTCTCTATGAAGAGAAATTCCTCAGGGAAAAAAGCATAGAAATGTAGAGAGAAAGTTCCAAATCAGTGTAATTTTCTCTCAATCTTTTAGATAATTTTTAAACTATGTTTAATGAAGAAGACTCCAAGGAGCTGGTAAAAGGCTACACTTGGAAAGCTGAAGAAGCTACGCTGGGATTTTAAGCTGCCACCACCACAGGAGAAACATAGGAGAGTTTGCATCTGGTCAAATTAGCGAGGCCAGATAAACACCTTGGGCTTTCCACTGACACCTAGAGAGTTCATTCTCTAGGAGTAAAAGTGATGTTCTAGGTTTAAGGGTTTACTCTAAACCTAAGGGAAAAAGTCATCACTTAAGGTGTAAAAGCAAGTTTGAACACATTTAAAGTTATCTGCCAATCAGTCAAATGCTCACTAGAAAACTAAGACTCCTCAGAAAAATATGACAGAATCTAGGGACTCATCGGCTACAATGTCCACCACATAATAAAACCTTACTAGACATGTAAAGGCACAAGGAGATGTGATCCACAGTGAAGGCAGGAGAGGCAGAAGTGAGAAAACAACAGAAAGTCAAAGGTGATCCAGATGTTGGAATTAGCAGAGGCTTTAAAGCAAATACTACATGAGTAAATACGTTCAAGGACTTAAAGGAACGACCATAATGAATGAAAGATAGGAAAAAAAAAAAAAAAAAAACAGGTTGAGATACTAAAAGTATAAAGTATAATATTTGAAAGAAAAATGCATTGCATAGGCTTAGTAGCTGACCGAGAAGGCAGAAGAAAGCTTCAATGAACTTGGAACTGATCAACAGGAGTATTCAAGCTAAGGAAGAGAGAGGAAAAAAATTGGGAAAAATAAAATAAACAAAACCTGAGTGACCGGTGACTTGTGAGGCAACATAAAAACTAACTAATTTATGTGTAATCCAAGTCCCAAAAGGAGAAGAGAAAGGGCATAGGGCAGTAAAAATAGGTGAATCATGAATCAAAGATGCTTAGCAAATACTGAATAGCACAGATACAAAGAAAAGAAAACTAAAGACATCATGATAAGACTACTAAGCTCTAAAGATAAAAAAAATTCTTGAAAGTAGAAGCTTTATTCATAATAGTCAATAAACAATTGGATACAGCATATGTCCATCAATAGAAAAATGCATGAACAAATTGTGATATATTCATAAAATAGTATTACTCAGTAATTAAAAAGAATAAACTAGTGACACATATAACTTGATAAATCTCAAAAACATTATTTTAGGTGAAAGAAGCCAAAAACAACAGAGTACAAGATCTATATGCCATTTAGTGAAGTTTAATAATAGGCAAAAAAATCCCCAAAACTATGGAGATAGAAATTTGCAAGAGTGAGGTAGGAAGGGAAAAAATAACTGATTGGAAGTAAACAAGAAGAAAATTTTGGGTGTGATGGAAACATTCTACATTTTTATTAGGGTAGTGGTTACAATGCATGCACATTGGTAAAAATGCACCAATTTGTACACTGAAGAGCTGATCATTTCACTATATGCAAAAATTACATTTAGAACCAAAGTCAAAATAAAACTATACTTCAGAATATACTTCATAAATATTATAATATTTAATTTATATTATTGAATTAAATGTTACCGTAGGACTTATTTTTCATCTCTGTACAAAATCATTGACCTATCCATGAATGAAACCCTTTTGAAAGTATTAGCAACTGAGCTAATTAGCCAAGCTAGTCTTTTATTCCTTCTTCAATCCTCGACTATTAAAAATTTAGCATAAGAATGTCTAAATTGCAGAGACCAGTCTAAAATTACTGCTAAAAGGTTACAAAATTACCCTTTTCACTTTAAGATGGTTACATTCTAATCATGTATCCTTGGTGACTCAAGTAAGGAACTTGTCACATCAACATGGTGTTTGTTCAGCATTTACAGGTAATGGACAGCTTTGGGCCTTATGAACTTGTCAATGATAAAGACAGTGTAAGTGCACTTCATTACTTAAGAATTGGCAAAGCTTCCAGAGAATATTAAAAATTATAGTCCCAAAAGGACAGTTCAGTAAAAATTCACCAACCCTTTTTATTATGAAGACTACTAATATGAGTCATTACATCCCAGGGCAGCAGAACTAATGAGCATGTAATAATAATCTAAACTCTATGACATTTAAACAAATTACATGACAATGAAGCAACAAAAACAGGCAACATACCCAATGTTTTCTAAGAGCAAAAGGAGATGATGTAGAATTTTCTGAGTTGATTAAAAAAGTACTTGATCTCTAAGATAAAGCCTGTGGTCTTTTCTATGTTCACTCATAGTCACTAATATTGTACCACATAGCAAAAGGAGAAAGCTGTTGAAGCATTGGTTATGGTTTTTATAACTCTTTTGGCTGAAATACCTTCTTTCTTGTGTCATACTTCCTTTTCTAGCACATCACAGACAAGTACTTTCCACCTTAGAGTGCCTAGTTGTGAGAACATCACATAAAATGTGTTTTTCTTCTCCTTGAAATCATTAATTTCTATTTTATTGCTTTCATTCCTTTTAACATGCTCATATTTCCCCAAATTCTTACTTATTTTGACCACCTATTGAACTGTTAATGCTTACTTGATTGCAGAATTATTCAAACATACCCTCGGCATAAGAATCCTTTATTAAAAAAAATATCAAATCCTTTCCTGATAATTGAAAAACTTTTATTACCAATGCTTTGCTGTTTAGAAACTTTCATTCTTAAAATCACTGATTAGTTTTCTGACTGAATCTGTGATCCATTTTTCTGTTCTTACCCTGGCAGTGTTCGGTTGCTAACAAAACACTATTGATTACTTTCTCTCTGGCATGTTAGCCATAGTTGAAGATTCCCATTCCTACCATCACTCTTACTTCTTTTTGTGCTCTCGTCCTCTTCAAAATACCTATTTGTAGCTATAGTGCAGTGGAAAGCACACTAGACTTGTAGATGTAACCTCTGGGTGAGATTTCTAGTTCTACCGCTTTCTAGCTTTCTGATTCTGTGCAAATCCCCAGGCTAAGCCTGTTTTTTTCGGTATAAGATGGAAATAATAACAGCGCCTACTTCACACCTTTGTTCTTGGGGAGTCTATGAGATGACACATGTGAAAATGCTTTATACATTTTAAAGTACCATCCAAATGTAAATATTAATTGCCAGTTTCAGAGGAATGGGATTTGTTGTTATTGTTCTTTACTTTCTAGATACATCCTTTATAAGAGCTTGTTTTTTAAGTTAATATCATTTGCATATAAATGACTATGTATTTCAATATACACTGGAAACTGATTTGAACCAATTTATAAGATAGCTTTATATTTTTAATATACCAGTAATAAAAAAGATGGAATGTTTTGCTGTATATCCATCCATTTTCCTTGCTTTTCTCACTATGCTGAGTGACTCTATCCTTCTAAGTATTTGAATTTTTAAACGTGGTATCACCTACAAATATTCTCTGCTTAATGTGTATAGTGGACACTTGTGGATATTTTTTGGCTGCCGAGCATCTCCCATGCCTTAGAGAATGTTACAGAATGTAAATGGTGTGGGCATCAGATAGAAAGTTTCCTCATTTTCAAACAGCGAGCAAGGCACAGGGAAAGGACAAGAAATGTGGTTGGACTGATGTACTTCCATCACTTCTGGAGAAAACACCTCAGCCAGCAAAGTTATATTGCCGTGTGGGCCAAACAGAGCATGTTGTGTTAACAGTAGTTCAACAAGGGGTAGTGGCAGTAGCAGCACTAAGCAGCTTCAAAGAGTGAAAAAATATGAGTCAGGAAAATTACCACTCCCTCACTGACTGCTCAGTCACCATCCAACCCATTATCCTCTTAAATGTTTGTTGTAACACTTACTAGCACCTGAAATAATTTGTTTGCTTTTTTATTTGCTAGCTTTTGCAGGGGAGGGATTACACGTTTATTGTCCATCGGCTGTGGCTACAGTGTGAGCTCCTGCCTGGCAGGAGCTCTGCTACATTTGTGGCTGTGTACCATCCTGTTGCCTAGAACAGTGCCTGGTATGCAGCAGGCACACAACGAACACTTGTGGACTCACTGAACAACTGACCAGCTGGTAGTCTTCTGAAGTAGCAGGAGCTCAGTAAATGCGAACTGGATTAGAAATAAAAAACACGCACTTTGAGATAACTACTTAACTCCAAGTGTTATGTTTTCCAGAGCAAAAATTATATGAAAAAATATAACAAATAAAAAATTCTTTAAATGCTTTTCAAAAAATACAGGTGCAAAGTTCTAAATACTAAACATGACAAGATAATGCACATTTTGCTTTTAACCTTGGATAAGCTTGTTATTCTCAGTAACCCAATTTTTTGAGTAAAATGATCATAAGAAAATGACTGTTAAAAGCTTCTGGAAATATAAGAAACATAATTTTAACTGTGTATTTGGTTAAAAACAGAATTCAATGCTACTTCATGGCTTTTGTGTTAATAGGTCTCTCACTGAAAAGGGCTGTTTCTATTCCAAAGAAATAACTGTAAAGATTCATGTCCTATTCACATTTATTTTGGAAAAGTATAGTAAAAAGAAATGACACTATTCATTATTTTGATTTTTAACATATTTTGATGTTTAAATAATTTATTTTTATTTTTTTAAAACACACCTTTTTAAAAATTTAGTTCTTTTTTCATCCAAACAGTCTGAAGTTGTGTAATTCTCAAAACCATTTTGACTCAAAACTATTGTGTTCTAGAATGAACTAGATTCCGCAAAGCCTCATCATGTAGCTGAATAGGCCCATTCATTGCCTAATGGTGAAGAGACAAAAGTAGAAGTTTCATGGGGACTGAAAATGACATAGGGCTAGTCTACCCCAGACACACAGGATTTGCCTGAACTGGATCAATCTTAGACATGTGGTGACTTCATAGTTGTGAAGTCTGTTAAATTTGTGTTTTTTTAGCAGTAAAAGTAAAAGAGAGGATTTTGTTAAAATGGGAGAAAAGGTAACTTTTGTGAATTGAAAATAATTTTAATGGAACTAAGCATTCTGGACACTTCTTTCTCTCTTATATGGTTCTTAGCTTTTTTTGACTTATTCTGCTTAGCATGATATTCTCAAGGTCCATCCATGTTGTCACAAATGGCAGTATTTCATCTTTTCTTATGGCTGAGTAGTATTTCATTGTATATATGTACCACATCTTGTTTATCCAATCATCTATCGAAAGACATTTCAATTGTTTCTTGGCCACCATAAAAAAATGCTGCAATAAACACAGGAGTGCATATATTTTTGTGAATAAATATATTTGAATTTTTGAGGTAGATACCCAGAAGAGGAGTTGCTGGGTCATATGTTAACTCTATTCTTAATTTTTTGAGAATCTTCTATACTGTTTTCCATAGTGGCTTTATCAGTTTACATTCCCACCAGCAGTGAATGAGGGTTCCTTTTTCTCCACAACCTCCCCTACGCTTGTTACTACTTGTCTTGTTGATAACAGCCATTCTAACAGATGTCAGGTGGTATCTTATTGTAGTTTTGATTGCATTTCCTTAATAGCTAGTGAAGTTGAGCACCTTTTCATATATCTGTTGGTTTTTTGTATATCTTCTTAGAAGTGTCTGTTCAGGTCCTCTGCCTATTTTTAATTAGATTATCTGCTTGGTGTTAAGTTGTACAACTTCTCTATTTTGAATATTAATCCCTTTCAGGCTATTGTTTGCAAATATCTTCTCCAATTTGGTTGGTTGCCTTTTTGTTTTGTTGGTGGTTTCTTTTGCAGTCCCTAAGATTTTTCATTTGATATAGTCCCACTCATTTATTTTTGTCTTTACTTCCCTGGCCTTTGGGCTCAAATTCATAAAATCTTTAAGACTAAAGTCCTTAAGTTTAATACCTACATAATTTTTTTGTTTCAGATCTTATAATTAGATCTTTGACTCATTTTGAATTAATTTCTGTATTTGGGGATAAACTGTAATATAATTTCATTCTTCTGCATGTGGCTTCCCAATTTGCCTAGCACCATTTATTGAAGAGGCTTTCTTTTCTCCACTGTATGTTTTTGGCTTTTTTGTCAAAAATTATTTGCCCATATACTAGTGAAGTCTACCAAACAGTCAAAGAAGACTTGATACCTATTCTTCTCGAACTCTTCCCCCAAAATCAAAGAAGAGATAATACTTCCTAACACATTTTTTTAAATTAAGATTTTATTTCTTTATTTTTAGAAAGAGGGGAAGGGGGAGAGGCATAGAGGGAGAGAGACATCAGTGTATGGTTGCATTTCACCTGCCTCCAGCCACAGACCTGACTGGAGACCTGGTTTGCAACCTGGTTATGTGCCCTGGCTGGGGAATCGAACCTGCGACCTTTGGGTTCGCAGGCCGGCGCCTTATCCACTGTGCTACCAGCCAGGGCCTAACACATTTTTGAGGCCAACAAAACTCTGATACCAAAACCTGGCAAGGATAACACACAAAGAAGGAAACTACAGACCTATATTCCTGAAGAATACAGATGCAAACTTTCTAAACAAAATACTAGTAAATCGAATATAACAATACATTTAAAAATAATAATCATGATCATATGAAGTTCATTCCAGGGTCACAAGGGTAGCTCCACATAGGCAAACTGATCAACATAATACACCACATTAACAAAACAAAGAATAAAAATAATATGATTTTTTTCTTTCTAGATTTTATTTATTTTTTAGAGAGGGGAAGGGAGGGAGAAAGAGAAACACTGATCTGCAAGAGAAATAGCCGATTGCCTCTTGCATGTCCCCAACTGGGGACCTGGCCCACAACTCAGGCATGTGCCCTGACTGGGAGTAGAACCAGAAACCCTTTGGCTCGAAGGCTAACCCTCAATCCACTGAGCCACACCAGCCAGGGCAAAATAATATGATCTTATCAACAGATGCAGAAAAAGCATTTGATAAGATACAACATCCGTTTATAATTAAAACAATAAAATGGGTAAAGAAGAAAAGTATATCAACATAATAATGGCTATATATGACAAACCCTCCACTAGTATCCTACTCAATGGTGAAAACTGAACCATTTCTTCTTTTTTTTAATTTAATTTAATTGTTGTTGTATTACATCTGTCCCCTTTTTGCTCCCCTTTGTCCCTCCCCACCCACCCATTCCCCACAAACTCAATCCCACTTGTTGCCCATGTCCATGTGAACCATTTCTTCTGAGATCAGGAACAAGACAAGGATGTCCACTTTTACAACTCTTATTTAACATAGTCCTGGAAGTCCTAGCCAGAGCAATTAGGCAAGAGAAAGGAATAATGGCCCTGGCTGGTGGCTCAGTGAATAGGTGCTGGTGTGCAAACCCAAAGGTCGCTGGTTCGATTCCCAGCCAGGGCAATATAACCAGGTTGCAAGCCAGGTCTCCAGCCAGATCCTTAGCTAGAGGCAGGTGAAAGGCAACCATATGTTGATGTTTCTCTCCCTTTCTTCCTCTCTCCCTGCCATTCTCTCTAAAAAATAATGAATTAAAAAAAAAAAAAAAAAAGAGAGAGAGAGAGAAAGGAATAAAAGGCATCCAAATTGGGAATGAAGAAGTAAAAGCATCACTTTTTGCAGATGACATAATTCTTCACATAGAAATCCCTAAATACTTCATAAAAAATAAACTATTCGGAACAATACACAAACATAGTAAACTTGCAGGATGTACAAATCAATGTACAAAAATCCACTGCATTTAATATACTAACAAATTTCAGAAAAAATAAAATAAAACAACTCTGGTTCCTTTTGCAGTTGCATCAAAAGGAATAAAATACCTAGGAACAAACTTAATAAAGCATGTGAAGGACTTATATACTAAAACCACAAAGCATTATTAAAAGAGATTAAAAAAGATACAATGAAATTGAAAAGTATTTTCTGTTGATGGACTGGGAGAATCAACATAGTTAAGATGTCCATATTACTCAAAGCAATATGAAGATTTAATGCAATCCCCACCAAAATTCAAGTGACATTTTTAAAAGAATGATGACAAATGTCATCAGGTTTGTATGGAATCACAAAAGATGCTGAAAAGCTAAAGTATTCTTGAGAAAGAACAAAGCTGGAAGTATCATACTTTATGATGCCAAACTATGTTACAAATATGCAGTGATTAAAACAGTTTGACATAGTAACAGATGCAAAGGTCAATGGAAGAGAATAGGGTATCCAGAACTAAAACCATATATATATATACATATATATATATATATATATATATACACACACACTCGATTAATTTTTGACAAGGAGCCAAGAATATTTAATAGGGAAAGGATAATCTCTTCAATAAATGGTGTTGGAGAACTGAACAGCTATAAGCAAAAGAAGGAAACTTGACTCCTATCTTAGTTAGACCATACATACAAAAATCAATTCAAAATTATTTAAAGATTTGAACATAAGACCTGAGACTGTAAAAGTTATGGAATGAACTTTAGTCTTGGCAATAATATTTTTGGATTTGACATTAAAAGCCAAGGTGACGAAGTAAAAACAAACAAGGGGGGATATATCAAACTGGAAAGTTTCTGCAAAGGAAACCATAAATAAAATGAAAAGACAACTTGCTTTGGCTGGATAGCACAGTTGGCTGAAGCACTGTTCCATTATGTCAAGGTTGCAGGTTCTATTTCTGATCAGGTCACATACAAGAAGCTACCAATGGAACAACAAGTTGATATTTCTCTTGTTCCCTCTCTAAAATCAATAAAGTTTATAAACAATTAAGAGGCAAGCTATGTAATGAAAGAAAATATTTGCAAATCATGTGTCTGATAATGAATTAATATCTAAAAATACAAAGAACTCATCTACCTCAATAACAGAAAATAAAATAGGATTAAAAAGTGGGCAGAGAAAATGCACGGACATTTTCCCAAAAAAGACACATAAATGGCCAACAGGTACATGAAATGATGGTCAGTGTCTTTAATTGTTACGGAAATGCAAATCAAAACCATAATGAGATATCACGTCACATTTGTTAGGATGGCTGATATCAAAAGACACAGGACAACGATTGTTGGCGATGATGTGAAGAAATGGTAGCCCTTATGTACCTTTGGTGGGAACATAAATTGCTACAGACACTGGAAAACACTAAGGGAGGTCCTTAAGAAATTAAAAATGGAACTACCCAATGATCCAGCAATCTGAGTTCTGGAAACTCAGAGGAAAATGGAAACAGGATATCAACAAAATGCTATACTCCCATGATCACTGACATATAGTTTATGTCAACACATAACACACTAAACATATAGTTTCAGCCAACACATGAAACACACTAAATGTACACTGACAAATAAAGAAAATGTTATGAACAATCAAATATCATGACCTGTCCATAAAGTATCCAGCTGCACACTATGAAAAATATACAAGCTACAAGAAACATTGTCCATAGGCAATGATACCTCAGTCCCCTTCAAAGTAGGCACCTTGGAACTCACAGATTTTTTTTTTCCCAATTGCCATCAGCTGCCCTGTCATATTCAAAGGTGATTTTAGTTTTGGGAAAAGCAAGAAGTTGCAGGGCACCAAATCTGGGCTGTAGGACAGCTGAGTCACCTGGGTGATTTGATGTTTCACCAAAACACTCTGCCTGGGATGTGATGCATGAGTGGGCACACCATCGTGATGAAGCTGCCAACCACCAGTTGCCCATAGCTGCTGCCTTCTGAGTCATCCAATAGTTTCCGAGGAGAAATGTTCGAGCTTAATTAAAAATATGATGCAGATCTGTTACTCTATTCTCTCAGTCAATTTGAATGAGATGGCCACACAGTACACATGTTCACCGTATGGCATTTATCATCCCCACTGACTAGTAAAGTCATCATTGTCCATGCATGTGCATTCCAGTGCACTCTCCCTGGCTGCCAGGTCACACTGGTGTTGTGCAAACCATTGTTGTTATATTTACAATGGCTGGACTTTTATCGTACTGACAATATGTACTTTTTCCCATGCATAGGTAGGCATGGGCAAAAAATAGATTTAAAGTTGTATATAAAACAGTTCAGCCTTGTAGTATTATTTATTAATTACTGTGTTATTTTTCATACGAACTGTTAACCTACTTTTGCCCCACCCTGTGTGTGTGTATATAAAAATATAATGGGAAACCACTTCAGCTATGACGACGAGGAAATCCTGCCATTTGTAACAACATGGATGGGCCGTGAGGGCATTATGGTAAGTGAAATGTGCCAGACAGAAAAGACAAATACTACATGGTGTCACTTTCATGTGTAATGAAAACAAAAAGTCCAATTCACCGAAACAGAAAGTAGAGAAGTGCTTGCCAGGGTTTGGGGTGTGGGGGAAATAGGGGGAAGCTGGTAAGAGGGTTAAACTTGCAGATACAAAATAAGTGAGGTCTGAGGATCTGATGTATAACATGGTGACTATATCTGATAACACTGATAACATACACAAAAAAGGTAAATATTTAAGTTGATGGGTGTATTAATTAACTAGATGGAAGGAATCTCTTTTCTACGCGTATGTGTATCATGTCATCATGATGCATGCTTTAAATATCATCTAATTTTGTCAATTATACCTCAAAAAAGCTTATTAATAAAAATAATTAAAAATTAAGACTATAAAGAATGCTAGTGGCATTTTAATAATACTTCTGTGGAAGTTATGATCCCTACATGGTCAGTCCTTCTTAGATAAGAGTCAATGTGATTGCATTTCATTTTAATTTCAATCAACATTTTTTTTTTCTAGGAGCTGGAATACGATGGTCAGCAAGACAGGTGTGGTCACACTGACTGCAGAGTTTACAGTCTAATGGGGAAGTAGATACTATGATAAGTAAATACTATTATGATTTCTTTGCTATTTATCACAAGGTAGATATCTTTCCAGATGAGTGTATATGCAAGGTAGATATTAACTACTTTTTTTCTTGCTTTGACTGTAAGAAAGCCAGAGATAAATTTTATGTTGATCCTGGCTGAGTAGCTCAGTTGGTTACAGCATTGTACCAATATACCAAGGTTGCAGGTCAAGATCTATGGTCAAGGCACATATACAAGAATTAACCAATAAATGCATAAATAAGTGGTATAACAAATTGATGCTTCTCTCTCTCTAAAAAAAATTATGTTAAATTAACACAATTATCATATAATAGGCTGAGAATTATTTTTATCGCAAGCATCTTTAAAATAAAAATGTTTACAAAGATATAACATTTTATATCTTTAGTTTAAGTATTATGTCTTTATATATGTTTTATTTCCTTCTGGCTGACCAAGGACATATAGAGGAACAAGGTATGGGGTGGGGCTAAGGTATACAGTACAAGTGAAAACAATTTATCTTAAAATTCTATTTCACAGTTATATTTGTAAAGGAGAACTGTCTGATATATCCACTACTATATGAAATAATATAAAATTATAAGCCCCAACCTGGAGTTTTCCTTAAAGCCCGTGATACTACAGAAAATGGGGATCTCAATTGATTTTAGCCCACTGTGAAAAAACTAGGAACAAATTAAAATTTCATGGAAGTTCTATAGAACATGTTTTGTTAAAAAAGAATTTTATCATCTTTTGAAACTCTGCAGCACTTTAATGGTACTTCTAATAGTGCCTAACATTTGGAAAGATTCCACAGTTTGGCTCCCATAAAGTGGTTTTTTGACAGCAAATGTGCAGGAACCAGGATCTACACTGAAACTTGAATCTGAGCCACTTAGACATTACGATGTTACCCAAATGTGAAGTGGTTTCCATTGGCAATACCATAATATCTTCTCACTGAAGCCTGAAACTGGGTTGGGGGGATATTTAGCTACCCAAGAAACAGACATTTTCTAAGTCTTGATCAGACAGAAAAAAATTTGAGAAAGACTTCCTGGCATTCATTCAGTGGAAAATGAAGACACAAAGAAGCCAAATAAAGTTAACAGCTCTGAAGAGAGGCTAGAAATTGTGGTGCTCTGAAGTCTTCTTCATCACTGCCATGCTCACCGATGCCAAGAACCACGGACTTAGCTCTCACTACATATAAAACACAATACCAGGGGCTTTATTTACAATAGTCTTGAAGGTCCTGGACCTTATTTTATGCCTCCTTAAGCACAGGATTTTTTAAAATAGAAGATCTTCAACAAATACATATGGATTTTAGAAATGAAACTGCCAGAGGCTTATAGTCTGATTAGGAGATAGGATAGAGGGGACCCCGCTGCCAGCAAAAACAGTAACCCATTTTTACTCTGTCTGCCTAGTGCAGTCCCCACCATATAACGGGTATCTAAAATAACCAGTTACTCAATACTGTGAAAACAATTTTATAGAAAACATTCACTGAGCACTTCCTATGCTTTACATGCATTACTACACTAAATTTTCACAATGTGGAGGCACTATATTGTCCCCATTCTAGACAAGACATAGCTGAAGTTTATAGGGGTGAAATAACTTTTTTGGCTACCAAGATAATAAGTTGTACAAGCAGATCTGAACCTGGGAAGTCTTCACTATCATACTGTACATATAAAAAGAGAAACAATAATGTCAGGTAGCATTTGTTAAAGACCAGACAAATGGCAGAGACAGTAAGTCTCTAGCTTTAGAATAAGAAGTGATTACTGAGGACTGTGCAGTAAGGACTGCTTTATGAGGAAAGTGGAGCTTGAGATGAGTTTTGAAAGAAGAGTAGGAATACTTAAGTGCTGAGGAAGCAAGAAGACAAATGAACAAAGGAGTGGATAGAAATGCTCATAATGTACCTGGAGACCACAGTTAGACTTACTTACTTGGATAGCATGAAAGAACTCACGTAGGACAGTGGTAGAAACCCTAATGAAAGATTTAGCAGGAACAAGAGTTAAGAACTTCAGAGTCTGGATTTTATTCTTTAGATACAGGGGAGCCAACAAAACTTTGAAAGCTGCTTTTCTTAGAAGATGTGTAGGACAGAATAGGGGACAAGGGCTTAGAGGCCATCAGGCCAGATAGGTGGTGGTGGACTATGGTGGTGGCAGTGGCAATGGAGAGGAAATTACAGATAAAGGAGAGAGAAAGAACCAGGGAAACAGGACTGCCTTGATGCTGGAGAGACGGATAAGTCAGTGTCTGTGGCTGATAATGTCATTGTCAGAAATTGGAATGTTCAGCAAGGAAACTTGGTTTTTGGAAGATTACTAAACTTATCATTTAAAACACATGATTCCTATAGGTTTAAGGCACTTAATAATCAAATTACAAACATTTGGATACTGTCAGAAGCCAGGAACTGGACCATGTACAATGACAGAATGGTGAACAGGTAAGATACAGTCCCTGTTTCCACAGAGCTTAGAGTTCATGAGAAAAGTGAGGCGCTAAAAAAGTAATTATAATAACACTGATGAATTTTTTGATAGTAATGAAATATAGAGTATTGTGGAAACATGGTAGAAGCGTATATAGAATTTAGTCTGGGACTTACTTGAGGAAGTGACATTTAAACAATACTGATGTTAATGGTTTGGTGTCCCACATCATGGACAGTTATTTGTTTAAGGCAGGTAGGTTATATATCAAAAGGTATCAGTCTTAATCTTTGCTCACTAACCACCACTTCTAGCAAAACCACATTACTTACATAGACCTGTTTCAAGAGACAGCAGAAGGGGCCATCTTTCATACTTCGATACTCTTACTTTCCATCCGCAGCTGATTGAGCCAGGGATGAACAGCGATCTAAGTACAGTCACTTTATAGGACCATTACCTACAGTCTGAGGCAAAGAGGTGAACGTATTTTTTTTTTCCTGAAGAATCTGAATGGAAAGAACCAAGAGATTGATGGAGGATTGCAGCTGAAGTCAAGTCAGAGCTGGAGAGACATAAAGGCCATGCACTTGCCAAAGTTCTCAGTGGGTAGAAAGAGTAAGAAAGGAAGAAACCGGTCATTATATAGTCAATAGAAGAATTAGAGAAACGGATTCCTCTAGAGAAGTATGTCTCATGAGAGCCAAGTAGCAAGAGTAGCTCTTTCGTACACCAATATTGTCAATGACTTGACAATCATAAGGTGATCCATCCCCTCATGACCCCATAATGAAGTCATTTCACATCAGGGCAACCCTATAAAGTCTAAATGATTTAAAATTTCAGTATAGAGTTCAGCTCTTATATATTTTCTTCTGTAAGAATCCTTTTCAGGAGACAAACTACAAATTCAATCCCAGTTCTATGAGTGGGTCTCTATGCTTATGAGACAAAAGGACTTAATTAAAACACATTATCCTCTCACAGATAAAAGTAAACTAAAAGGAGATACTATATTGAGTTCAACTACCAGGGTAAATTATGATATATAAAAACAAGCATGTTTGCTACCTTTAAATACCTTTAATTATCATAATTATAGCATGCCTGTCTCAACACAGATGCATATGATATGTTCTTAGAAAAATCACCACAACTGTTGATACTTATACTCAAGCGTTACATTTGGGAGCTGTATACCATACACATATATATGAAATATAATTATGTACACCTAACTATATCTTAGTAAGACAGCAATTATACAAATGTACAAACAATTACATTACTTCTTCACAACTCAGGATGTGTACCAGAAACACTGAGATAACAACCCGTGACATAATTATTGTTCCTTCCCCTCCATGCAGCGTCCCAAGTGCATCACTGGGTATATAGATGGTAGACAGGATTAAGCAAATCTGCTCTTGAAAACTTGATCTTTTGAGTTTTATCAACATTCTCTAATTCTGTTAGCCAATCTCCTCTATTTTCCTTAATTGCTCTCTATAGCTCCTCTCCTGGTTAAAACCGAACTATAAGTAACTATACTCAATCAAGTGATATAAACAATCAGGATATTGGTGCCAAACTTTTTTTTACAGGCTAGAAGTATAAACTTGTCTATAAAGTTACTATTTGGGACTAAGCTTACGGCAGCTGAGCTAGTATTTGTTCTCTGTTCCCTGAAGGAAAGCTAGAAATTTCCTCCCGGTTTGTCCTTTTCTATTTGGATTAAATTCGGTGAATTACTTCAGCCTAGGAGGAGATGAAAAAGTAAATTAGGAGAAAATGAGAAGAGAAGCAATTTTAATTGGTCAGGAGAAAGAGGTAAGTAGGTGGAATATACACGTTCATCTCTGTTCCATGCAAAGGAAGCGGTGGGATGAGCTGTGCAGGGAAAACATGTCTGGGAACATTCACAACAATGAAGCGGGAATGCCCTCTTCCCACATCCCACCTGGCCTTCAGTGAGGGACATGGAAGGGAGGGGAGTTCACCCTACTATTCAGGCCTTGGTGACAATGAACAAGCACACTTTAAATATGTAGTCAGTTTTCTATTTAAATGAAACATCAAAAGGTGCAATGAAAAATTATACCTTTTTGTCCAAGTGAAAGTAATTTGTTTCTAGATATAATTTCTTCCAAAGAAAACTTTTAAAGGAATACAGAAAATATTTTATACTACTAACTGCATTATTTAAAACTCATATAATTTTATAGGCATACCTCAGAGATATTGTGGGTTTGGTTCCAGACCACCACAATAAAGTTAGTATTGCAAGAAAGTGAGTCACACGAATGCTTGGTTTCCCAGTTCATATAAAAGCTATGTTTACACTACAGGATGCATGTGATCAATTGGCAAAATTTTATAAGTAAACAAGATACCACAAAAGTATTATATTTTGAAATAAATTTATTCTTATATGTAAATACATAAACATAGTCATTATTTTAAAAATGGCTCAAAAGTCTCTATTTGCTGCAATAATAGACTCAATTCTACTTCAGAATCTTGAGCATGCTTTAATTAACTTTTCTTTATCCATGGACATCATTATGTTTTCAGTCTTAGCTTTAAAGCCTCTTTATTGGAATGAGGTTGTTTATTAACTTCTCTCTCATGAATGCTCCATACATAATAGTTTAAAGGATTTGCATGCGGTGAACTAGGCGGCCAGATTTCCCTTGACCAGAATTCAGGAATCTTGACGCTGAGAAATTCTTGCCCCTTTTTGGCATTCTGTGCTGGTGGACTATCTTGTTGGAAGATAAAATTATGTCCATTTGCGATTTGCTTCATCCATGGTACAACTACTTCTCTCAAAATGTCAAGGTAAACATCCTGGATCTTCATTGATGATCTCATGAATTCTGTGTACAATATCTGGAGCTGTGTGATCCTTGCACACCTTACTCATTTTCCTTGTTGGTGTGGCCATATCAGGATCAGCATCATACACCTTCTTCACATTGTCAACTGTACGTAAAGGGATGTTACCGAAGTCCACAATTTCCTTAGCTGTTCACCCTGCACGCAGTCAAGGAACTATGGTTGCTCAAACATTGTATTCCTTCAACATGACAGTTGCTCTCAGAATTTAATACTTTATAGCTGAAACAACAATGCTAAATCATAACCTTAAAAACATAGTTTTTCAAAGTTAATAAGCATGTGAAAAAAGGAGATGCAACGTTATTGCCAATTGATCTTGTGTACCCTGTACACTGAAGTCTACTTATTGTGCAATCACATAACATCTAAAACAAACAATGTATATAACTTAATCAGGAATACCTTGTTGATAAAAATGTTAATTATCATCTAAGCCTCATCAAGTTGCAATCTTTCAGCTGGGGGAGGTCTTGCCTTCATGTTGATGGCTGCTGACTGATCACAGCAATGGTTGCTGAAGGCTGGGGGAGCTGTGACAAGTTCTTAAATTAAGACAAAATGAAGTTTGCTGCCTTGATGAACTTTTCTTTTCATGCACGGTATCTCTGTAGCATGAGATGTTATTTAACAGCACTTACACAGAACTTCTTTCAAAATTGAGTCAGTCCTCTCAAATCCTGCCTCTGCTTTATCAACCAAATTTATATAATTTTCTAAATCTTTTGTTGTCATTTAACCATCGCTATGGCATCTTCACCAGGGAGAATCCATACCAAGAAACCACTTGCTTTGCTTATCCATAAGAAGCAAATTCTCACCCATTAAAATATTATCACACCCTGTTCAGTGTGGCTCAGTTGGGTATTATCCTGGAAATCAAAAGGTTACCAGTTTGATTCCTGGTCAGGGCACAAGCCTGGGTTGCAGGTCCTGTCCCTGTTGGGGCATGTATGAGAGACAGCTGACCAATGTTTCTCTCCCTCTCTTTCTTCCTCCCTTCCCCTCTCTCGAAAAATAAATAAATAAGTTTTATCATGAGATTGCAGCAATTCAGGCACTTTCAGGCTCTACTTCTTTTATTTATATTTTTATTTTCTAAAGATTTTATTTATTGTTTTTTAGAGAGAGGCAGAGAGGGAGAGAGACATCAATGTGTGGTTGCCTTTCACCTGCCTCCAGCTATGGACCTGGCTGGTGACCTGGCTTGCAACCTGGTTATGTGCCCTGGCTTAAGGCTCTACTTCTAATTCTAGTTCTCTTGCTATGTCCACCATACCTGCAGTTAGTTCCTCTAATAAAGTCTCAACCCCTTCAAAATCATCCCTGAGGGTTAAGATCAATTTCTTCCAAACTCCTATTAATGTGTTCATATATGTTGACCTTTTCCCATGAATCATAAATGTTTTCAATGACATCTAGAATGGTGAATCTCTACTTTCACTTTATTTGCCTAGCTCCATCTGAGGAACACTATGGACGCTTATGAAATGTATTTCTTAAATAATAAGACTTAAAAAGTTAGTCCTGGCCGTTGTGGCTCAGTGGGTTGAGTGAAGATCTGGGAACCAAAGGGCTGCAACTTGATTCTTGGTCAGGACACATGCCTGGGTTTCAGGCTGGGAATCAATCCTGGTTGGGGGCATGTGGGAGGCAGCCAGCCACACATTGATGTTTCTCTCCCTTTCTTTTTCCATCCCTTGACCTCTCTCCAAAAATGAATAAATACAATCTTTAAAAAAAACTCAAAATTACTCCTTGATTCATGGGCTAAAGAATTGTATTTGTTATTGGGCATGAAAACAACAGTAATTGAATTACATATCTCCATCAGAATTCTTGGGAGACTGGGTGTACTGTTAAGGAGCAGTAAATTCTTTTTTTTTTTTTTTTTTCCTGAGCAATAGGTCTCAACAGTGGGCTTAAATATTCAGCAAACCATGTTGTAAACAGATGTGCTGTATTCCAGGCCTTGCTCCATTTATAGAACACAGGCACAGTAGATTTAGCATAATTCTAAAGGATCCTGGGATTTTTGGAATGGTGAATGAATAACGGCTTCAATTTAAATATTTTTAAAATTTATATTTACTTATTAAAATATTTTATTTATTTATTTTTAAAGAAAGGGAAAGGGAGGGAGAAAGAGAGAGAAAGAAACATCAATGTGTGGTTTCCTCTCGCAAGATCCCAACTGGGGACCTGGTCCACAACCCAGGCATGTGCCCTGACCAGGAACTGAACTGGTGATACTTTGGTTCACAGGTTGGTGCTCAATCCACTGAGCCAGAGCTAAATTTATTTTTAGACAGAGGGAAAGGAGGGAGAGGAACATTGATGTGTGAGAGAAACACTGATTGGTTGCCTCTTGCATGTCCCCAACTGGGGACCTGGCCTGCAACCCAGGCATGTGTCCTGACTGGGAAATGAACCAGCAATCTTTTGGTCCACAGGTTGAGGCACTCAGTTAACTGAGCCATGCAAGCCATGGAGAATGGCTTCAACTTAGTTACCAGCTGTTATTAGCCTCTGTCAAGAGAGTCGGTCTGTCTTTTGAGATTTTGAAGCCAGGTATTGCCTTCTTCTTTATAGTTAGGAAAGTCCTAGATGAAGTTCTGGTTGGTGTGGCTCAGCCAATAGGGCACTGGCCTGCAAACCCAAAGGTTGCTGGTTCGATTCCCGGTCAGGGCACATAATCAGGTTGCAAGCCAGGTCTCCAGCCAGGTCGATAGCTGGAGGCAGGTGAAAGACAACCATATATTGATGTTTTTCTCCTTTTCTTCCTCTTTCCCTGCCCTTCTCTCTGAAAGTAATGAATAACATCTTAAAAAAAGAAAAAAGAAGGAAGTCCTAGATGAAATCTTCACTGTTTTGTCTATATTGAAAATCAAATCTGTTGTTCAGTGGAGCCACCATCATTAATTATCTGAGCTAGATCTTCTAGACAACGTGGTGCAGCTTCCATATCAACACTTGTTGCTTCACCTTGCACTTTAAAGTTATGAAGACTACTTCTTTTCTTAAACCGTATGAACCAACCTCTGCTAGTTTCATACTTTTTGGCAGCTTCCTCACCACTCTCAGTCTTACAGAATTGCCCTGGATCGGCTTTGGCTTCAGGAACGTTGTGGCTGGCTTGATCTATCCAGACCAACAGCACTTCCTCCATGTATCAGCCGTAAGACTGTTTCACATTCTCATTTGCATGTTTACTGGAGGAGCACTTTAATTTCCTTCAAGAGCTTTTCCTTTGCCTTCACAACCTGACTAGCTGTCGTGCACAAGAGACCCAGCTTTCAGCCTATCTCAATTTTCAACAGGCCTTCCTCACTAAGCTTCACCATTTCTAGCTTTTGAGTTTGAGCAAGAGGTGTGTGACTCTTCCTTTCAGTAGAATACTTAGAAGGCATTGGAGGGTTAATTAGCCTGAGTGCATGTTACAAAGTTTTACTTTAAAGGAAAACAATTGAGTCATAGATAATAGATTTTGCAGTTTGTATATCTTGTCTAAATATGCATAGTGCCTAGAAGCTGCAATACAAATCCCAAACAGCATTTTATCTTTACCTTGATTAATAAAGTATGTCACTAAGATACTATCCACCAGTAACAACAAACCTGGACAGCACCCAAATTTGAAGGGATGAAACATGAAGTAGAAGAAAGAGAAGAAGGTAAATGGGAACCAGAAACATTGATGGCAGAAACAAAAAGATAGATAACCATTCTAACTTCACGAAAACACAAACCAATTTTTATTATTTACAATTACAGCTGACAGAACAAATAAGGGATAGGTATATGGTTTCCTTTTACTATAGAAACATCTTCCATGTTAGAGTTTATTTTACACAGAAAACTTCAAGTAAATAATGATAAGACATCATAGTGTGTGGCTCATAATTTGTGACAACGATTTCAATGCTGTTGGTGTGGCCACCAGAGAAACCTGCCCGTACAGATCCCTGACCCACAGAGTCTTTTATCTGCATGTGTACTCTCCACAGGCCACGTAAATAAAGGCCAAATGAAAATTTACACATGAATCAACTTCCTCTGCAGCACAGGCACCAGAGACGGGTTTTTTTTTTTTTTTTTTTTTCTGTTTCTCAGAGAAAGGCAGCCAGGTTTATGCTTGTCTCACTGGAAACCATACAAGTGAAACAGTGATTTGCAGGAAAATGGCAGATCAGCAAAGGGAAGCTGTTCTGAATGCATGATAAAAATGGAAGCCACAGAGGAATAGATGAATATTTAGTTTGAAAACAGGCCTGACAGTAACAATGAGTCTTTATCCTATTCAAAACAGGTAGTGTCATACAAACTGAAATAAAGATACAATTCTGATAGGAGATTTATACAAGATACTTGGGTGGGTATCTTTAAAGATGTCAACCTTCATTTGAATGTCTACACTCATGAATCCTTTGTATCTAGATCTTATTCAGAGTACATATAGTTACTTCATATGAATGACATTTAGAAGGTATATTGCCCATGTTGATAATTAGAAATAAATGGAAAATGGTATGTACATTTTATACCATGAAACTTTTAAAAGAAAAAATGTATACAATGTATTTTTCTTCAATGCAGCCCCCCTTCTCCTTTGGTGTCTAGGTCAATTTCACATATTCATCAAACTATCAAAATATTGCTATAGCTTTTCTTATAAAAATATGTAATGAACAATAATTGTCCTGGCTCATTTAACAGAAGAATGAAGATTTATTATTAAATTTGTGTTAAAAGGCCATTCCAAAGATGACTATGAAAAACAGAAGGTGAAAGATCTATGCACTAAAGCCCTGGCTGGTGGCACAGTGGATAAGGTGCCAGCCTGTGAACCCAAAGGTCGCTGGTTTGATTCCCAGCCAGGGCACATAACCAGGTTGCAAGCCAGGTCTCCAGCCAGGTCCGTAGCTGGAGGCAGGTGAAAGGCAACCATACATTGATGTCTCCCTTTCTGCGTCCCTCCCTTCCCTTTCTAAAAATAATAAATAAATCTTAAAAAAAAAGAGAAAGATCTATCCACTGAAAACTGTAAGTAACTGGTGAAGACACAAAGAAATGGAAAGATATTTTGTGTTCATGGGTTGGAAAAATTACTATTGGCAAAATGTTCATTACCCAGAGCAATCTACAGATTCAGTGCAATCCCTATAAAAATTTCAATGACATTTTTTTTTTTACAGAAATAGAACAAATAATTCTAAACTTTGTAAAGAACAAAGTTGAAGGTATCACACTTCCTAATTTCAAACTATATTACAAAACTTTAATAATTAAAACAGTATGATATATAACAACAGATACATAGATTCAAACAATCTAATTGAGGAACTGAAAGGGCATTTTTTCAAAGAAGACATACAAATGGCCAACTGTTACATGAAGAGGTGCTCAACATCACTAATCATCAGGGAAATGCAAATCAAAACAACATAATAGTAATCGAAACAGCAGTACTCACACACACATACACACACAGACAAAAAATGAAAAGAAAAAAGAAATAAAAGAGCAAAAAAGAAAAGCCAGACACACAGAACAATGGAACAGAGGGCCCTGAAATAAACCCATGCATATATGGTCAATTAATTTATAACATAGGAGCCAAGAATATACAACAAGAAAGTACAGTCTCTTTAATAAATGGTGTTGGGAAAACTGGCCAGCCACACGCAAAGGAATGAAAACTGGACTACTTACTAGCTTATACCATACACAAAAAACAACTCAAAATGGGTCAGACTTGACCTTTAAACCTGAAACCATGAATCATGGAACTCTTAGAAGAATTTAGGCAGTAAACTCCTTGATATTGGTCTTGGCAATGATTTTTTTCCTTTTTTTTTGATTTGACAAAAAGCAAAGACACCAAAAGCCAAAATAAAGGACTGGGACTACACCAAACTAAAAAGCTTCTGTACAGCAAAGGAAACCAACAATAAAATGGAAAAGCAACCTATGGAACGAGAGAAAATATTTGCAAATCATTTATCTGTTAAGGTGCTAATATCTACAAGGTATAAAGAACTCACACAACTCAATAGCAAAAACTAACCTGATTAAAAAATGGGCAGAGAAAATGAACAGACATTTTCCCAAAGACATACACTTAGTCAACAGGTAAATGAAAAGATGCTTAACATATCTAGCAACCAGGAAAATGCAAATCAAAACCACAATGAAATTTCATCTCACACCTACTGGGAAGATTATTATAAAAAAGACATTAAGTAACAAATGTTGGAGAGGGTGTGGATAAAAGGGAACCCTTACACACTGCTCTTTGGAATGTAAATTGGTATAGCCACTATGGAAAACATTATGGAGTTTCCTCATAAAATAAAAGTAGATACATATAATCCTGTAATTTCACTTTTGGGTATATATCCAAATAAAATGGAGCCAGTCAGAGTAGCCAAGGCATTAAAAAAAAAGTGTCTGTCGATAGAAAATATGAAATGAAATATCATTTAGTCTTAGACAAAGAAATAAATTCTGTCATTTACAACATCAACAATATGAATGAACCTGGAAGGCATTATTCTAAGAGAAATAAACCAGACATAGAAAGATATAGACTGCATAGTGTCACTTATATATGAAATCTAAAAAAAAAAAAAAATCTAAACAATAAACCTAACAAAAAACACCAGTGGTTGGCAGGGGCTGTAGCTTGCAGGAAAAAAGGCAAGACTGGCCAAAAAAAAAAACAGTATTAAAAAGAAAAGGGGTCCTGGCTGGTAGCACAGTGGATAAGGTGCCGGCCTGCAAACCCAAAGGTCGCAGGTTCGATTCCCCAGCCGGGGCACATAACCAGGTTGCAAACCAGGTAGGTCTCCAGTCAGGTCTGTGGCTGGAGACAGGTGAAAAGCAACCATACATTGATGTCTCTCTCCCTCTCTCCCCTCCCCTCTTTCTAAAAATAATGAAATAAAATCTTAAAAATAAAAAAGTAAAAAAAAAAAGGAATATTCATTCATGAGATGTGATTACTGTGAAGATTCTTAAAAATATTTTTTTTGCAAAGTTAAGCCATCATTTAGCTATGATATCCATTAGTTTTATCAGTTTATAGATAAATTTATTAAACAGTTCCTGTATACTTAAAGGTGAATTTCATGACCATTTGAAATGGTCACTCTTAATGACCTCAAAGAGTTTGGGTGGTGAAGGAGGAGCAAAGACAGGCTAAATTAAAATGTTTATAATGATATAATTTTACAAAATATTTTATGAATAATTGCAATCACTAAATTTATTTTTCTATGAACACTTACCACAAGTGGGCTTAATGCTTTTCTTTTTAAGAAAAAGTTACTCTAATTGAACAGTGATTTAAGTTAATGGTACTTTATTTGTAGGGCATAAAGGATTATGATCTGTAAAAGTGAAGCATGTGGCCCATTCACATATATAAAAATAAAAGAATGGGGATAGGATGTTGGCTGATAGAAGCTTTAAAAAAGCCACATGGGGGTGGGGGGAAGAAATCAGCTTCCCAAAATACCAAATAAAGCTAGAGAGAGAGAAAAATGCAAATTTGATTCAACGTATTTTACATGCTATTTAAGCTTTTTTTTTTTTAAGTTCTAAAACATATAAACCTATAGCTATCCCCCAAGTTCATTTCACTATGTATTCTGTTCCCCTTTACTACATTTTGTAAGACCAGCTTTTCTATCAAAGTCATCTCTCCTTGTCTTATCATTCATCCAGTTTCCTCCTTATTGATCATCAGACCATGAAAGAGACAATGGATAGCTTTAATTGAGTCAATATATAATGCAGACATCGCATCTACTCAATCTACTAGGTCTGTCGATCTGCCATGAGGGAAACTGGATTGGCCTATAATTTGATGGTCACAAAAACAAGCTGATAATTACACAGAAACTTGTGATACACAAATGTGTGAATGACGACTTTGGTTAACAGTGGTACTTTCTAAAGTATCTAAATTAAGTCAATGGAACTATAACTTTAAAAGTCATCATAATCTACATTTGTAAGTAAAACCAAATCTGTCCCATCCCAATTCTGGTTTTCTCTATTGCTGCTGTATTCCCATCACATAAAAAATTAAACACCTGTCTGCCAAAGCAAATAAACTTACTCCTTAAAGTTGTGAACATATGAGCAAGTTACTTGTTTTAAAAAAAAAATTTTTTTTACTTACTATTTTTTAGAGAGACGGGAAGGGAGAGAGGCAGAGTGGGAAAGAGACATCAATGTATGGTTGCCTTTTACCTGCCTCCATCTACAGATCTGGCTAGAGACCTGGCTTGCAACCTGGTTATGCTGCCCTGGCTGGAAATCGAAACAGCGACCTTTGGGTTCGCAGGTCAGAGCCTTATCCACTGAGCTACCAGCCAGGGCTGGAAGTTACTTGTTTTAAAGGTGATAAAACTAAAAATATGGAAGGGTATGGTTTCAGATGATTGTACCATAACATTAAAATGGTAAAACTATTGTATACCTATAAACTTACATAGTGTTACTAACCAATGTTACCCCAATAAATTTAATTAAATGGAAAAAACTACTGTCATGGCCCTGGCCAGGTGGCTTAGTTAGTTAAAGCACCATCCCATGCACCAAAGGCTGTGGGTTCAATTCCTGATCAGGGAGCATGTTTAGGTTGTGGGTTCGAAACTGAGTATGGGTGCATACAGGAGGCAATGGATTGATGTTTCTCTCTCATACTGATGTGTGTGTATGTCTTTCTCAAATAAAAACATATTATCCAGTGTGGATTTAAAAAGGAAAACTTACTGTCATGAAAGTGGAAAGAACTAGTTAATATCTGGGGACATCTCTTTTTATACTTGACTGAGAAGATAAGGTATGAGATGCTCCTTTTTTTTTTTTTTTTTTAAGATTTTATTTATTATTTTTAGAGAGAGGGGAAGAGAGAGAGGCAGAGAGGGAGAGAGATAACAATGTATGGTTGCCTTTCACCTGCCTCCAGCTACAGACCTGGCTAGAGACCTGGCTTACAACCTGGTTATGTGCCCTGGCTGGGGAATTGAACCAGCAACCTTATCCACTGTGCCACCAGCCAGGCCCCACTCCAACCTTTTTTTTTTTTTTTAAAGCTTGAATGGGGCTGATTGGAGAAAACCCCTGCAAAGGGTTACTCAGATATTGCAAAAAAGAGGATAAAGCCGAGCTCCTAAATTTGTAAAGCAATGTTAAGCTGTGGGTTCTTAATAAAATGTTACTAAAATTCTTCAATAGGTCTAAGTCAAGGAAAAGAGAACTAGCTTTTCAACTTAGTGTTGTTATGCTGGGACTGTTGAAAAACTTTCCCAGTCATAGCAGCTAATAGTTAATTTGCATACTTTGGACAAAATCAGCATTGGTCAGAAGCTGCTAAAGTTGAGGCTGAGTATTATATAACCCATGTAAGTCAGTGTTGAGTTTTATACCCTGGTCATACAGTGTTGTTAGATCCTTATGCTTTAGTCAAAAAACTTCTAGTTCATGTTAAAAGTCTCATGTACTGCTAAAAGAAAAAATTTAAAGTCATTATGTGCTGTTTTTCTTTCTTACCCTAAATCTCTCTCTGATCTCTAGAATACTTCCTTAAGTAAATATTTAAGATAAAAAAGAGCATGGTTAAATGACAAAACTTAACTTGCAATTTTACTTTCCATTCTATTCATCTTCCACTGTATTTCCTACTGCCAGTAAGTGACATTACCTTGGTGTTCATGCCAAAAGTCTAGGAATCATCCTTTATCCTTCTTGTCCTCTCCCTTCTCAGATCTAAATGAATAAGATATGTACACTTCTTATCTCTACCAATACCATCATTCAACCCACCATGATCTGCCTGGGATCCTAAAATAGCTTCTAAGTGGTCAGCTACTTACATTCTTACTCTTTCTGAAATCCATTTTCTCCCTATAAATTAAATGTTATCACTTTCCAACTTGAGAACCTCCAATGGTGCTCCAGTTTACCTATAGGACAAAGTAGACAGACTCCAGATCTACAAGTCCTTGAACAACTTGGCCCTTGCCTTTATCTTCTCCTTGCTCTATGTTTTGTTCCTTTCTGTTTCCTCAGTGTGGGTAGAATAAATCTGTGGATCATGAAGGCGGAAATCAATTCAGTAGCCTTTTCTGAAGGTAAAGGAAATATACTTAGCATAATTCTGGGCCACACACCATGTCTATTAGTTCCACTTACAAGTGCCTTCAATGTCAGTCATTCTAGGGGGGAAAAACAGATTACAGATCTTTTTATTCCCAAAAAATGAATATCAACACAGAAAAAATTCAAAGCACAATGTCATTATTATATTTAGTTATATATACTGAGTAATGGAAGACAATAAATATAATATGTCTTGTGCATTTCTAAATATGTAAAAGTTGTTAGTTTAAAGAGGGACAGACTTTCTCAAGGATAGTAATGAATCTTCTGCTTGTATATAAAAATGCAACGGTGATTGTACACTTTGTTGAAAAGTTCCACATTAATTTAGAATTTGTACGATATAAAAATAATTGTACTGCCCTGGCTAGTGGCACAGTGGATAAAGCACTGGCCTACCAGCCTAAAGGTCGCTGATTCAATTCCCAGCCAGGGCACATAACCAGGTTGCAAGCCAGGTCTCCAGCCAGGTCCCCAGCTGGAGGCAGGTGAAAGGCAACCATACAGTGATTAAAAAAAAAAAAAAAAACAATTGTACTAAATTTTTTCTTACTTGGGGGTTTTGTAAAAGTGTTTTATAAGGGGGATGTGATTTTCTTTTGGCTCTTCATAGGAGCATTGCGAATGGCCCCTGTTTTGTGATGTACAAAGTGCTGATGCTGATTATACACTTGAAAATGATGAATGTTTTCCTCATTGGTATGGGAAACACTATAAAGACTTAAAACAAGATATTTTGAACAAATTTTATCCAACAGGATGCTGGCAATTAAAAACCCTCCAGAATCTTGAAGAAGCAAAAATTAGTTTATGAAAATAGACAGTCATTGTTACTGTTATATCAATTGTTACTGAGTGATATTTGTCAGTAATAATTTTACTATTAGTTTTGTAATCAACTAAATAAGTATAGAATATAAAGAATCATAACATGGGATTCAAAAACACAGAGTTAATTTCTTTATGTGAAGTAGAGAATAAATGTAAAGTAATTTTGGATAATAAGTGACCTAAACTAGAATCACAATGTTACTTGAGAATTTGTTCTACATGTGAAGTAATTAGAGCTGAGAGCTCATCTCCTTAAAAACTTTATGTATAATCAAAACCATCGCCAGTATTTGATTAATGAAAGGTAGGTTTACAACTAATCAGTTATGAAAGATACCGTCAGAATTTACATGTTATTAAAAATAACCAAATTTCACTGTGTGAAATTTATCCTCTCATCTATTGATGGGCAATTGGGCTGTTTTCAGGTATGACTTCACCTATGTGTGGAATCTAACAAAATAAACTGACAAGAAGTAGAAACAGAGGAATGGATACATGGTAGCTGTCAGAGAAGAGGGAGGAGGGAGATAGGAACTGGGTGAATGAAGGTGAAGGGATTAGCCAAAGAGCATATATGATAGCCCATGGACACAGACACCAGTGTGGTGATGGCCTGAAGGGAGGGGGGAGAGAGCTGGGTGGAGTTGGCAAGAAGGGGCAAATGGGGACATCTGTAATAGCAGAAATAAAAGTACAGGAAAAAAAAAAAGCAAAATTTTCTTTATAGAAAAAAATTTTGGATATGCAGTGGCTTTCTTTCCAGAATTTCTGAAGTCACTTTACAATTTTTCAAAGAAGCTCTTATACTGAATAAAACACTCAAAGCTCAGGAAAAATACCATTTAAGTGTATCAACTTTTAAAAATTTTGGGTTGATTGGCTCATAGGTTAAATAAATCATCACTTAAACTTAACATTAAATAAGAAGAAAGGAAAAAACTAACTTAGAAAGAATAAAGGAAGAAGACAGTATGAATAAAAATAGAAATCTTATAATTAAAAAAACATTTATTTCAATGATAAGAACAGTTAAGTATGTAGTCACCGTAGTACACTGGCTCGGGCCATAGCAACTTTGTGGAAGAGCTGAGTATGTCTTGCTCAAGATCTGTTTACTATTTCCTTCCACAGGTGAGTCTAACTTATGTTGAAAATTACCTCCAAATCTTAAGGAAGTATTCTATAATATTATGGTCAATTACTGGTCTTCTAAATAAGATATCATACTTAAGATATGAAAAATCAAACGGTTCTAAGTCTCTTCCTGGATGTGGCCTGGGCGTAACAACATTCAATATTTAAAAAATGATGGTATTTGCACAATATAAATGAAAGGGTTAACCACATTTGGCCAGTAGTTTTGGAAAAAGGAGCCACAGAAGTGTATGCTACATTGATATTCTTAAGGTAATGAGGGAAAGAAGAAAAAACAAGGATGATGGGTAAAGAACACTTTGAAAAATAACCACCAAATTGAGTCCAGAACCAAACTGTGCTTAAATTTGAAGAAAAGATCATCAAAAACTCATTATTTATACTTAAACTATGATTTACGAGTATGACTTGGGTATTAGTTTTTACTAATCTTCAAAGAATTTAGAAAGCTATAGAAAATCACTACCTGACTGGACTCTTTAATCACGTTACTAGAAACTTAATTGCAACTATAGTAGTTATCCTCAGTCTTTCTCATTTCCACTGCTTATCATTTTAGCCTCTGCAAAAAACTAAACCAAACCAAGCCAAACCCAAATTCATTTTCTTCACTAATACCAATACAAATGAAAAACAGTTATCTCTAGATACTGTAAGGTAACCCTTTTCTGGTGCCACTTGATAATGGAAAGGTTTTCAAAACTAAAGAAATTGCTTTCACTTTCTTCTAGTTTCATGATGTTTTTCTACTTCACAATCTGGATTTTATAGAGAGACAGTAGAATCTATGAGGGAATTTTAAATAAAAAGATTAAAAATGGAACATTTTTAAGCAGCACTGCTCTCTGACACTGATGGTTTTGTTTTGGGATTACAGAATATAAAACCATTTCCTCAAGATATTATGTGTTCAGCATAAAATATTTAAAATGTTTCATTTCCAAGAGATCTGGTGGGAGTTCATGACAGATGTGTTATTTCTTTCCTTTCCTTTTTTTTTTTTTTTTTTTAAAACAGCCTTATTTTGTCTAATTAGCACTGGTGATTTACCCTTGGCAGTTTGAACTTATTGAGAGGAAAAGAAAAGTAGACCAATTTCTTTGGAAAAAAGAACAAACTGAGATAAAATGAAAGAAAGGCACTTTTTTAAGAAGGTGTTTTGCAGCAAATGCCCACAAACAGCCCACAGAGAGCTCACTCATTTGTGCATCACCACTTGATCAATCCAACTGCCTTAGTCTCAAACAGAGAAAGCCTCCGTACAAAGCATTCTCCAGGTGTTAGTTTAGGTGTGCCATTATTTCCTATTTATAGACTCTGTCTAGTAAAAGAAGACAAATTACTGTAAGTGGGGGTAAATGTGATTAAATGAGTCCTCCGAAGATAAGAGGGTACATGGACAAGGGTCATTAACACAAGTGACCTCTCTTTGCCCAGACCATATTTGTATTTTGTGGATTTGAAAAAAACAACAAAGCAAGGGTAGTTTCTAACACAAATATCCAAAGAGAACTCTGTCCCTTTTATCCTAATAAACATTTTCATGCTTTTGCAGTATCTTAATAACATAGTGATAGTGCCAAAACACTCTCAGAATACACCACAAACAATATTGGAGAAATTATTCATCCTAAGGAGTCTAATCGGAAATACTGAAGAAACATAATTATAATCAGACTACATGGAAGGCCTTGAATGTAAATTAAGTGTATACCAAGACCATCTGAATCAAATGAAAAGTTGAAATTTGTAAAGTTTCAATTAAAATCGCTATACTCCTTTCCCCTGATTGTAGCCCCATATGACAAGGTCAGCCCTTTCCGCGAACAAACAGCTCAGTCGCCTCCAGTGGAGCTGTTATCTTTCCCAACAAGGGGAGACATTTGGCACAGCCTAAAGCTGGGGCATGAACCCTGGCTAAGCTTAAGACATTTATCTGACAGCATCAGCTGACACTCCACAAACACATTTGCTCTCCATGACCTCAGAGCATTCGTGATTAATCAAAAATGTATCTTGGATCTTGAGAACAAGCTACAACCAGGCACACACAAAAAGAATATGCTCTCGATCTCGCTTATCGACTCAAGAGGTATATTGAATTTAGAAATAGCAAATAGAATAAAATGATCAATATGTTCTCACTTGTCCATGGAAGAGCAAACTTTATCCCTCAAGCAAAAGACATTGATCATGTAAATGTTTCAGAACTGCTTTCCAACTAAGGAATGCAAAATGTCCATGGCTTATTGGGGGTGGGGAAGGAGGTCTACCAAAGAGGAGCTTTTGCTTTAACTTCAAACAAACAAACAAACAAAAAAACCCTAACAAACTATAGCTTGAAGATGTAAAGTTACATTGGTAGTATACTGTACTTTGAAAAAAACTGCGTATTCCACTTTAAAACCTTTTTTTTGGGGGGAACATGTTGCCAAATGTTCTTAATAAAACATTATAAGAGACTTTAAAACTTAATGAAGGAACATTATTTGTGCAGAGAAAACTCACTGCCTCATTTTAAACGAGACACAGTTATAACATATCTCCTATGCACTGTTTACAATTTATAATTTATGTCTCTTGGTTCAAACTCAGTATTTTCTGCAGTCATCTGCTAAGTAATATGATTGACATGTGAATTCTATAATATTCTGCTTTCCACCACAGTATAATTTAGTATACTTTCATTTGTACTTTTCACTTTCTACCAACAAGACTAAACTCTAATTAAAGCAATGGAAAACAGAAGTCATATGCCCCACCCTTGATAATATGAAAATGATTATTATTAAAAAAATCTCTACAATTTAACATATTAAATCCCATTCTTGCTTGGTTACCCACTGGTTAGGTTACAGTTGTTCACAATCCTAAAAGAGATCATTCCACTAAAGAAAAACTACATGTCCTGGTCCCTGTTGGCATGGCAAACAAACTTTCATAGCGTGTGCTCACTCTATAAAATGGTGGTACTAATTAGAAGATATAAACTCATGCTGAGACATGATATGAATTGGCTTTATGCATGTACTAAGCTCACAGCAGTACTAGATTTATACTGTTGTTGCTTTAAACTAACACTAAACAGAAAATTCAACCTCTAAATCTGTAATAAGAAAGCAAAAGTGATTGAGTTGAAAAAACAAAACCTCAGCCCTTCATTTTTGGTTTTACTTCAGAAATGTTTCCTGTGCACTTGGAGGTTGCCTCGCTCTTATCTCCCATATGTTTACCTAACTTAAATTCAAACATGAATTGCAAGTACCAGATAGCACAGCTGTATGTTTTGACATCCATGGTGAAAATGAGCAGAAAATCTAACTGTTCCATATCAAGAAGTATTTTTACTAGTGCTAATGTGCCTTAAATACCTTGTTCCACAGATGAGTGGCCTGGCACCTGCTGCATGAGAAATAGCCAATTACTGTTCAGTGTCTCTAATTTTCTGATTCAATTAGCATGCTTCAGAGCTTTCCAGTTTAATTGCAAACTACTTCACAGTTAGCTCTCTGATTAATCATTGCCCATCTGCAAGCCATCGGAAAACTTAGTGGAACAAATTTGTGTACTTTGGAATGCTGGGAGCTTAGCAAATCAAACTTGTTTTGGTATATAAAGCTTTAATTTTGTTTGCCCTTTTCAGCTGCACTTGTAAGAAGCTCTGTACTGATTAAACAGGAAGTCCGGACAATAATATGCTACATTATGCATATAATTACTGTAAATACAACCGAGATTGTAGAAACATCATTTAAGGTTAGGCACTAACATGAATGGAGAAGGAGGTCAAGAAAACACATTTGGAATCAATTTCTTTCCATTATGACCAAATGTAAGTATCAAGGGAAAAAAAAAGAGCCGTGTGACACACAGTGATGTCATTACAGCACCTGTTCCCCTGAAGGCATTTTAAATTCTGGCTTTTCATGTACTCATAAAATCTTTCTTGTTATTTAATTAGTAAAGTACTAAGTTTTATAAGCTTTGTTTACAAAACATATATTAGGGACTTTAAAGCAAACTGGCACCACATTGTTTATGCTTCATTTTCCAAGCTTTTTTGCTGGTCCACCGAACGTATGAATGATAATGTCAGAAAACAAAACTGTTTTAATTGAGCTCTGGCTGGAGTTTAGATTATATCTTAACCCATAATCATGATTTCTTCATTTTTGAACAATAAAACATGAATTGCATATTTTGTCCCTTCCTATGAACAAATACCACAGAGGGAACTCTGCAATTCTGCATTGTAGGAGGAAGGAGGCTTTATAAAATACACTCTACAGTTCTGCCCAACTGTCAGTTTCCCTAGTTCACATCTTAAAATTTTTGGAATTATTCTAATATAATTTTAAAGCTTCTAACACCCTAGCTGGTGGCACAGTGGATAAGGCGCCAGCCTGCGAACCCAAAGGTCGCTGGTTCGATTCCCAGCCAGGGCACATAACCAGGTTGCAAGCCAGGTCTCCGGCCAGGTCCGTAGCTGGAGGCAGGTGAAAGGCAACCACACATTGATGTCTCTCTCCCTCTCTGCCTCTCTCCCTTCCCCTCTTTCTAAAAAATAATAAATAAAATCTTTAAAAAAATAAATAAAAAGCTTCTAAGTACATCTATTGTATATGAGGTTTTATTTCCAAGACTAAATTGTAACCTTGGGAAGGCAGGGGTGATGCATCTAGTTTACCAGTATCTCGCCAGTACCTCACACAGGGCCTGCACATTATTGGTGCTCAATTAATATTTTGGATGAAGGAAATGGAAGCCGTATGGGTTCTGAATTTTGATGTCATGTCACAGTGCCAGGCTGGACACTGTGTTCTCCTTCTGTAACCTCAACGGGATGCAGTCATGTTATCTCATAAAGATGTTGACAAGTATCATCATGTTATAATTATTTGGCTGAAAGAATAATACAGAGAGAAGGGTGCTTGTCCAATTATGATGCCCTATAATGATTTGTTATTAACAATAAACAAAAAAAATGCAGAAACTCCCTATCTTTTATGAAGATCCTTAACAAGTTATGGAAATGTCTAAAAGCTGAAAGTTAAAACCCAACTGATAGCTCTAAAAAGAACATTAAAATTGGAAAATGGTTTTTGGAAATTGCACGATGAAAAAGAGATCACTTAAATTTTTTTACGGATAGTCACAGATATTCAGTATGGAGCGACTTTCTGACTCCCTTAACAGCAGACACATACGAGACCAAGATTCCATGAGCTTTCTAATAGTTTCTATTCTGTCTCTGTTAAGGGCTGTAAAACTCAAATGGGCTGACTTCAAGCTTCTCTGAATTTCATAGGCAGCCAACATAGAAATGCTGAGAAGGCGTAATCTGATCACAGCAGCTCAGGCAAGTGAGCAGGCATGCTGCCACATTCTGCTGCCCAGAGCAGGGAAGCACGGCTGGAATCCCCACTAAGATCAAATTACAAAATGAGCTTTGTGGCCAGACTGGCACGAGGGGCTATTGTGGGGTCATGACATAAATCAGGGATGAGCCTGAGCAAAACTGGGCAGTCAAAAAAATCACATTTTTTGTACCACACTTACAGCCTGGTTCTATATGGAAAACGAACTGTTAATGATGTTCAGATTTTTAAACCAGAGAGGACAAATGGCTCTCCCTGCACAAGGACCCACCAATTGAGCCTCATGTTTAGAGATAAGTAATTAAACTCCACACATCAAAGAAAAACAAGAAGCTATTAAAAATGGAATTTAGTCAAGGAGAGACCAAACTGGGCCCTGGTCTCTATCCTGGGGTTCTCAGTCCTACCTCCACTCCTTACCCACTGTGTAGCCGAATGTCTATGTGTATCAGAAAGGAATGATGGAACCACTGAGTGGATAATGAGTGAAAATGAATGCAAAGCACACTGAAAATGCTTAAAGGACCCAAATATGATTTAAGAGGGTGGCACATCTTGGGCCAAGAGAGCCATTTCCAGAAATAATCCCATTATGCAAAAAGAGCAGGATATTCTTTGGGAAGCTGGCTGATGCAGATGGCTCTAATATGGCACCAAATCCCATACAATGATATTCTATAGAGAAGTGTTAGCTTTTATATATGGTTCCCAAAGCCGAACAAGCTATAGCAGACATTACATTTTAGTTCCTGAGAAGTTTCAACATGATTGTGCTGTACTACACATGAAAGACAACAGAATTATAGAATACAGCTAGCCTTTCAATAGAAGAAAAAAATAAAGATCAGGATGGAGATTTCAAAGGACAATACAGTACAACTCCTAGACAGCTACTGTTTGACGATCTTTTGCTGATGCATCCGTATTTCAGGAGGACAGAAAAACTATTTTAAAGACAAGAAACAAGCAAAAACCTAAGTGCAGTGTAACCAAGGCTGTTTGGAAAATAACAGTAGTTGGCTTCCCAACAAATCAATGGTGAACGACTTTGTAAGTACTTCCAACAGGGACTTCAAAGAAACACTTTTAGATGGTACAATGTGAACTTTTGAGCCATGTGTTGATTTTTCATTTTACCCATGATGCAGAGATGAATTACCACCAGTAATATCTTTCTTAGACATAAAAGCTATCTACTTATTTGCACTAGGAATTCAGAGTGTTTTTAACTTTTAAATGGCAAAATATAAGTGATTATAAAGTTCCCAAGAATGTTTAAAAAATGAAAATAAAGGCAAAAACGAGTTGCTGTTAGATAGGGAATCTTACAAGAGATATGAAATGTAACATCTACTGTACTTTAAGCCTATATCTTATTGATAATTTAAAATTATAATTAGTGTTCTTGGGACCGAATGCTACACAGAAAACTAAATATGCACATATGTATGAGATGTGAGATGCTGCTGCAGAAGAGAAATACCCTATTTTTATAGCAAAAAAAAAAAAATCCTACTTAAGTCTATCCTTTCATTTATATGTCTCATGTAAATTACACACAATTTTAAATCTTCAACATGTTGAAAATGGCCAGGTCTCATAGCACTTCTCCTTTATTATCTTCCTTTCTCACTTGGCCTTGGAAATTCAGGCTTTTCAGATATTTAGGAATTAAAAATTATACAATTTGAATTAAACCAAGAAATGACCACTATAAAATTGAATTTTTATTTTTATAATCTGGTAAAAAAATATAATTTTTCTTCTCTAAAGGCATTTTCTTATGCAGTAACACCACGAAAATAGCTTAAGTTTAAAATAGTGGATTTCCCATATGGTTAGTCCATAGCAAGATAAAGTTGTAAATGAGGGGACTAAGTGAAGAAAACATAAAAAAGCCTTAAGGGCACATACAAAAAATGTGATATTATGTGATTTACATACACAATTTCATTCCCCAAAATTCAAAGAGAAAGCTTAATATGTCATAACTTAAACTGTATTTCACATCAAGTACTCCTGATTACGCATTTAACTCTAAGATGCATAACTCAATTTAGAGCATAATGTGGGAGAGGAGTTAGTAGGAATCTAACCTTTTGCATTTCTTGACTTTTTTGGGCTTTTGGTAATGTTGTATTTATAGAGATTCTACACTTTCAAATTTAAGTCTTGAAATGTCAGAAAAATCTCAAAGCTGAGCTCTCACAGAAGGTGATTTTTAACAGTCCTTAAAAGTAAAGACTTTATGATCTTGTGACAACTGGAGCTTTCACATTTTAAGATTTGAAATTTTCAGTCCTAATATTACATAAGCACACACATTGGTACACTTTTAAAGATTCAATCATCTTTGATAAACCTGGAAAGAAGACTAAAATAAGAATAGCAAAAGTCATGAATTTCGGGAATATTGTGTAAGTACAAATATAAAAAAGTAGTTACTTAAAAAGTTGCCTGTATTTAAACATGGTCTCTCATCAGAATATATTTTCAATGTAAAAGAAATAACATTCAGCTAATTTTTATTATTTATAATAAAAAATGGAGAGATGTCCCAGTACTTTGGAGCTGAAATATGGATGAGGAAATAAGAGTCTAAAAAGGTTAAGTAATTTGATCAAGATCATACTGCTAGTTTTAGAGTTATATCTAGAATATACCAGGCCTTTTGTCACCAAGTTCCTCCCATAGTGAAAAGTTTATACATAAGTCTTAGAATTAATTTATTTTCAACATATCCTACACCATGACATGTGTGACCATAAGCAAGACACTAACTGTCTAGTTTTCTCATCACTTTCAACTCAACAAATATTTTTCCACCATCTATTATGAGCCAGATGTAGAGATCAGGAAGATAACTAAGACATGGTTTAATCTTCTTGGGTATTTTACAGGTTATCAGGGGAGAGAGAACTGGCAAACAAATATAATAAAATGTAATAATTTGATTAGAAAGGCCCCTAAGTCAAAGGTGCTATTCACTTTCTGATTACCCGTACCAAAATTGAAGATAGGGTCTAGACTAAATGATATCTAAAGACCTTTCTAAAAAAATTTGAATTTCACTCCCTCCCTTCTATTTCTTAGATGGACTTTTTAACAAATATGGAATTGACAAGACCAAAATTTCTAAATATTGAAAGTGATTTCAGTGGAGCACAGTGATATGTTTATGAATAGATGCAATGAGCAAAGCCTTTAATGTGCAAATAAGTTTGTGAAATTACAGGTTTCTTTGGTATAGGCCTTTAATCTGTTAATGAGCATTGTAACTCCAACAGAAAACTTTAATATGTAATGCTTCCTTTTTTTCATTAATATAACAATCCCTAAAAAAGGAGCTTTTATTACTATATATCCAAAATTCGTATTCCAAAGAGGACATTTTGAGTAATACTTGCTCCAGATGCCTGTATTACTCCCTCAACTGGTCTTCACCAATGGATCCTGCACATGCATTGGCTAGGTAATCTAAAATGTTGCTTTCATCATATTTCTATTTTCAGAAACTTTCAATCACTCTGTGTGGCCTATAAAACAAAGTTCAAACTCTGCATATCATCAAGATGCTACCGGTACATTCCTCTTCACCTTCATCTGTCACAATATCCTTAAACAAACTCCAGTCAAAATGCCACTGAATTTACCAACCTCTTTCTGTCTGGGATCCTACTACTCTTCTTTCCCTAGAATGCCTTCCCATCTCTGCAAAATTACCAATGACTGCTCTGATCAATACAAGGTCAGGCTCTACTGCCTCAATAAACCCAGTATGCAGCTCTGACTTTGTTAGATGAACCACTTATCCTAAAATTGAAATAATCTTCTCTTTATGTTGGTATTTGTTTTATGTGTATATTTCATGCCTCTTTTAGCTACACTGCGTAAGCTCACTGAGGTCGGGTGCTAAGCATACGTTGCTTTATCGCATTTGTAATTTTACAAACTGAAGGCAAGAACCCCTACCAGCAAAAAAGTTATGACTCACTTTATTGCAATACTTGCCTTTTTTGCTGTGGTGTTGAACCAAACCTGAATTATCCTTGAGATATGGCTGTACCTGGTATCATTTTAGAAGATGGTAATGGTGAGACTGTTAGGCAAAATGAGAACAAGAGAAAAGAGAAGAATCTAACCGAAGGACCTAAATGTTCATTTGCAAAATAAATACAGTGATTTACAGAAAAATTAGCCAATTTTTACAAATGTCAATGGTCACTGCTAAGGCAAGAGTTTTCAACTTCGTTGACATATCCTAAATGTATAATTGAAATATTTATTAAATATTGAAACACTGCTATCCAATGTTTTCTTAAATACCGTATACAGCATCAACTTTTTACACATAAAGGAATGGTTTCAGTTCCAAAAGATTTCTTCCCTGGTGAAGAAATTTTAAATAAGATGGAGGGTGACCCAGTAATAGATATTTTAAAAGGCCATCTATTGTAATTAATAAGTTAATTTAATAAAATTGCAGAGTATTTAATAGTTTCTTAATTTTACAGTGTAGTTTTCATTGGGAACTTTCTTCAGAATTGATTTGGTCTTGCCCATTGGAGAAATGAATGTTCTAAGTAATAGTTGTCACTGAATGTATAAACTATTCTAAAATTCAGATAAAATTTAACTTCAAATGACCCAAGGCCTTAGTGATTTTCTACCTTATGAAGTACTTTCATTTTTAGATATGAATTTTCCCCTTTAGCAACTGAAAGAAACAGCTCTTGAATTCAAGTTTTGATTAAGCAGCAAAGTTTCTTTTAAAAGGTACGGGTGAAGCCCTGGCTGGTGGCACAGTGGATAAGGCACTGGCCTGCAAACCCAAAAGTTGCTGGTTCGATTCCCAGGCAGGGCACATAACCAGATTGCAAGCCAGGTCTCCAGTCAGGTCCGTGGCTGGAGGCAGGTGAAGGGCAATGATATATGGATATCTCTCTCCCTCTCTGCCTCTCCTCCTTCCCTTCTCTCTAAAAATAATAAATAAAATATTTAAAAAAAAAGAAGGTACAGGTGAAAATCAACTCCTCTTAAAGTATAAAAATAACATTGTCCTTCCTGAATATCTGAATGAGCAGTATTAATTTTTTACACATTGTGCTATATTCAATAGTTTTATAATTTATAAATGATTTAATTATGTATATTACTGGCATTACATGGCCTAGGACTATATCACATATAATAGATGCTCAATAAATATTTGTGAGTAAATTTCTAGGACATATGCTCCATATGTTCTATGGAAAACAAAGAATATATTTAATAGTTTATTTGTTAAAAATCTGGCCCTTAAATTGAGATTTGTAGTGTCTGAATTCTGGTTGCACTATTTTATAGCTATGTGATCTTTTCAAATCTATTTCCCCACCTGCAAAATGGAACAGTAATAAAATCTGCCTCATATAGTTATTGTGAGAATTAATCTACATAAATACTTGCTCACAGGGAGCCACTGTTGTCATCATCAACATCTTTATCATCTTCATTGGTCTCATTCCCCATTCATCCCTGTTCTAAGAATGTAGCATATACTCAGTAAATGGTTGTTACATGAAGAAAGAAATGAATCAACAAAGTGAAACTGTATCTGTATCTACAAATAAGTTTGACTGCCCTCAGTATACTTGAACAGCAGTTAAAAGCTCATGACTCTAAAAGTTAACGTGACTGATTATTCCTGTTTGAACCTGCTGTTTGGAGATCTACTCGTAAGTCCTAGTCATTCTCTAGCCTTTGGAGAATAGGTGTTCTTTTCATTTTTATTTTGAATATCTGATAGTTCCCAGCAGAGAGGTTTGTATCATTTATAGCAAATAAGAGGAAGGAGGGAAGGAAGGAAGAAGGAAGGAAGGAAAAAAAGGAAGGAAGAATCCCTATTTAGTAACCAACTAACATAAAATTTGAAAACAAGTGAATGTAGATTATAGAATGGGTAAATGTTAGAATTCTCATAATATTTAGCTACATTATGTTAACAAATCCAGTTTGCAGCATTTATATTTCTTGCAATGTTGCTATACATTGAAGTGTCATAGTGAGAATCATTACTTCTACACTTGCTAACTTAAAACTGCAGTAAAATTTGTGTAAATAGCAACTAAAGAGTTGTATTTCTGTGCCTCTTTGTGAGTGGACAGCCTCAGGTTGTGTGACTTTAAAATATTTATTTTGTCACTGACTTCGATCATTTTAGATCTTAAAATCATGATATTTCTCACCAGAAATGTTCCTATATTACATACATTTTCTGATAAATTTTCTAGTTCATTTTGAGTTTCACTGTGGAAAGGTGCTAACAGATGATAAAGTAGCCTTGTTATATTGAAGGCTTATATTAGTTTTTTTAAAATCATAAAAATGAATGTGAACTTTAGCAGCAAAGAGTTTAGTTTTTCTTTATTAAGACAGGATGAACAGTGAGTAATTATTTTAACTGAGTGAAGAAGGAAAGTAGATTCACACAAGTCAATTTAAATTCCTCTTCACTTATGTACATTCTTTATACAATTATTTGTTTTTTTATTGTGTTTTTCCAGAAATACAAATTTAAAAAACATAATATTCATAAGCTCTTAATTCTCTTCATCATACTGTCTCCCACAAATGTTATAGGACAAAAAACTGTTGGCTCTAACTCTAAAGTCAGTGATTTTTCAAATGTTATCTGCACACTGAAGGCTAACCAGGGGTACCTATTACAAATGCAGATCCTGGGCCTCACCCAGGATTTACTTCTGATCTCTTAAGAGTGGCTCAGGAGCCAAACGTGTCAAGGTGAGAGGAAAGAAAATGAACAGGATCTATTCTTCTACCTAAAATGTAAAACTTCTTTCTAGTTTCTTTTCCCCTTCTTTTCCCTGGCTTCTCAGATGCATTCCCAAACTTCTTGGGGATTCCAGAAGCAAGCTCACACCAAAGCTGCCTGCTTATTTTTATGCAGGACCAAGGTTGCTGAAATTTCAAATCTTAAACATGAAAGGACTACTAAACAAACACCAATTTCAAACACAAATCACTTTCCTTTCATATAATAATAATTGCTATAATAAATTGACTATGAATGTGTGTTAGGCACTGAACTAAGTGCTTTACATACATTATCAGTAATTTTCACATATAGAATAAGTCCAAACCCGAAGCAAGAGGGTGGATCATTCTAATTTTGAGTTTGCTACTGATTTCTAATGAGCTTTGACTTTTCATGGTATAGCGACTGTAGATGGGCCTCCTAAAGATAAACAAAGATTGTCAAAGGTGTTGGTGAGAGAAGACTGAGATGGTCAAAGGATGCTATTCTTCATCTAAGTCCAGTTATAATCTGGGGATTCCAAAATCCACATGAATAATCTATCCAATACTCCAACCTCTCCATTTCTTGATCTTTAGTGACCTCCTGCTCCACTCCACTTCAACTACCCATTCTTTTAAATCCTTGCCTGAGGAAACATTTATTGATTTTAGGGAGAGGCAGAAGGAGCAAGGAGAGAGGTGGAAGGAGGAGGAGAAGGGAGAAGTGGAGAGGGGGAGGAGGAGGAGAGGAGGGAGGGGAGGGGAAGATATTGATGTGAGAGAGAACATTGATCAGGGGCCTCCTGCATACACCCCAGCTGGGGACCGAATTCACAACCTAGGCATGTGCTCTGACCAGGAATTGAACCGGAGGCCTTTCAGTGCTTGGGAGGATGCTCTAGCCAACAACGCTGCATGAGTCAGACCTTCAAATACCCATTCTTAATGTTTAATTCTGGTCACTGCAGCATTCTTCTGAAATAATAAATTCAGACATTCTCCCAATTTAACCCAAACCTCCTATCTTTGTACCCATATTGCTCAAGTATCTCCCTTTTCCAACCTTTAAAAAGATCTTATAGGAATTCTAGTCCATTTACTCTCTCCTTTTCCCTGCTAGCCTTTTTTTCCCCCACTTTCTTCCTTAACTGCTTGGAGTCTAAGGTTCAACATATTAATATGCTTTCCTAAATGGCCTTGTTCCATTGTCCATTAAGTGCACTTGACTGGAAAATGCCAACGTTCAATGAACCCAGCTGACTGGCTTCTCTTTGGCTAAGATTATTGTCCCTATAAACAAGTCATCAACCACAACTGGTTCTTCAGCTTTGCTCAGCCACTGTACTATGAGATCCTCGACAATTCTCCTGATGTTAAAAAAAAAAAAAAAAAAAAAAAAAAAAAAAATCATGAAGGTACCAAAAGAAGAGAGAGAATTTGTGTATAATTGTAGACTGAGAATTAAGGCACAAATATCTGAAACTCAGACTATATGATTGACATTTTTGCTCCATAAAAATTAAAATATTCTGTATATATAAAAACACTCCATAAGCAAAACAAAGAGATAAAAGGACTGTGGCAAATATATACCACATCTAACAGAATTGTTAGCCACCATTTATAAAGAACTCCTACAAATCAATAAGAAAATGAAAAGATTCAGTCAAAAAAAGACCTGGTGATTTATAAGACAGATATAAATTGACAATAATTATGTAAAAATATGCTCAACTCTCTTGCTTAGAAAATAAACATGAATATAATTGAGACTTTTTGGTAGATTATCAATGATTAAAATGATCAATAATGCTCTTACTCTCTTAGTATCCTTTAGACCTTTAATAACAGCATTTGACACTGCTGCACAGCCCTCTGGCGAGGAGCATTCTCTTCCATTTGGATTCCTTTGCTCTGATTTGCTGCTTAGTTGTCCGGCTCCTCTTTTGCAGCTCTGTAGGGACCCTGCTGCATAGGCAGCAAATGCCCTGCTTCTCACTGAGTATGTCCTCCTAAGGTTGATTTCACTTGTGCTATCACTTGTAACTCTCTCTCCAGCTTCTGTCAATATATCTAATGGCTTATTGTTCATTTCTACTTGGAAGTCTTGTAGACACTGCAAACTAAGCATGTCAAAACTGAAGTCATCATTCCCTCACAAACACACTTTACTTCCCATTTTCTGTCAATGACAGAACATCCATACAATTGTCCAAACCAAGAACCTGGGTGCCAGCCTTGAAGCTTTTCATTCTATCGCCCATCAATTCAGGGATTGTTCACATCAAAGTATTTTTCCCATCTCCACTGGCTCACCCAAGTCACTACAATCGAGCTAGTCTTACTTTAGTCTGGTCATCCCATCTGCCTCCAGTACATCCCTTTTTTTAATTTTAATTTTAATTTTTTAATTTTATTGTTGTTGTATTACATTCATCCCCTTTTTGCTCCCCTCTGTTCCCCTCCCCACCCACCCATTCCCCCCAAAGTCAATCCCACCTGTTGTCCATGTCCATGGTTCCTTTATACTAGGTTCTTGTCTAAGCTGCTCCCCTTTCTTGCCTCTGCCTCCCCAGTACATCCCTTTTATCCTAGCTACAATGTTCCCTGAAAAAAGTGCAAAATCTAATCATATTTCCTGTCTTAGAATCCTTCTTTGCAAGTTCTTTTCCAGGGTTGAGAAGGTTCTCCATGATCTGGCTGCTGCTTAGCCCTCCACCCTCCTTTCTTTTTCCTACCCAGCCATCAGCTCTCCTCTCCAGCAATACTAGACTTTCTTTGGTTCTAAAATGTACAATGTATTTTCTTGCCTTTGCCTGGAACCTGGAAAACCAATTTCTGCACCCCCACCGTCTATATGTAATTCCACCCTAACCAACTGCAAGTGGCTTTTACACTTTTCAGCCTTTAGCTATTTGAAGCACTGTGTTTGTTTGTTTGTTTAAGAGCTGTGGCCTTCACACCTAGTATAGAACCTTAGCATCTAGTATGGCACATGGCAGGTGAAGAGTGGCTGAACAGGGTCAAAACCCACAGCACGGCATGCGTTGTTCTGGCATTATAAAGGTGGTGATGAATCATTAAAAGTCTTAAAGAGTCACAGACCCAACTATACTAAACTGGTTCCCTTTATTGCTGACATGACATTTCTCCTAGTTGTCTGCTCCCATAATTGAAAAATAAAGATATTTATCTAAGCAAGTCCTTAGATTCACCCTCTTAGATTCACTCTCAAGCCCAGAGGGGAAAAAAAAAAAGAAGTCAGAAATGTGGGTATCTGGTAAGTGCCCAAAATTCTTTCTGTCCAAAAACATCTTAAAAATCTTGCCCCAAAGCCCTGGCTGGTGGCTCAGTAGATAAGGCGCTGGCCTGCAAACCCAAAGGTCTCTGGTTCCATTCCCAGCCAGGGCACATAACCAGGCTGCAAGCCAGGTCTCCAGCCAGGTCCGTAGCTGGAGGCAGGTGAAAGGCAACCACACATTGATCTCTTTCTCCCTCTCTCCCTTCTCCTCTCTCTAAAATAATAAATAAAATCTTTAAAAAAAAGTCTTGCCCCAGGAAATGTATTTTCTCTTCTTGGGCCTGTACTGGTTGTTGGCATCACTAGGCATCCACGTGCCAAATTAGGGAGTGCCCATCTTTCTCTCTCAACCTTCCTACCTAAGCAGCAAGTCTCTGTTGCCTAAATATTCTTTCTTCTCTCTTCATGCTCCCTTTTAACATACTCCTGACTGGTCTCTTTTTAGTTAATCTCTTTTCTTCCAGTCTTTCTTCACACTACTATTACCAATCTGATGGTGCCAGTGAAACTTCAGATGTGAGGCTCACTACTATCCTTAGAAGATAAAGTCCAAGACTCCTTAGCAGAATCCCCTCTACCTATGGACCACATTTCCTGAAAACTTCCTATCTGACAGGCTCTTGTGCTCAGCCATACTAAATTTCTGCCTTTCCTTGAACCAGTCACACAATTCTGTATCCTGTATCAGGGCACAGGATCTTAGTTTTCTGTGCACAATGCCCTATTTTTCCTCTAGTCATTACTTCTGGAAACAGTTCAAATTTTACTGCCTGCGAAAACCCTCCCTAAGCACTCAGGCTAAGCTGGTGACGACCAACTGTGCATTCATAGCACTTCGCATATTTTTCTAGTGAAACACTTATCACATTGCTTTGTAATGATTTATTTTCATGCTGTTGCGGAGACTGCTAACTGCTCATGAAAACCTTTGCTAAAACAATTGTCACCGAACACATGGATGCCTGACACATTATATTTCCCAGCATTCCCTACAGTTAGGTGTGGCCATTTGACTAAGTCCTTTCAAATGCCACAAGGGTAAAGTTGGTTGGTGCCACTTCTGGCCAACACATTTGAGGAAGCAGGTATGATGTCTTCACATTCTTATCTTTCCCTTCCTGGGATAAAAAACATTAAGAGCCTGCAACCCAGCTGTGATCATACAGATGACAATACTACCTAGGTGGTAATAGCAGAGGGACCTGGCCCCCCAAGCTTTTTGTGTGGGGTGGAGCCATCTGCCCATCAGAAATGCCCACTTCGGACTGTTGTGCGAAGAGAGAAACAAACGTCTCTATCGTCTGTGTATCTGGGGTCTTCTGTTAGAGCAGCTTAGCTTTACTTTAGCTAACCCAGGTCTTTCATTCCTTTTGGTTTGTTTGTACTTTAAGGGCAAAAGCTGGCTAATGTTTCCTTGTGTGCCCTGTGACAAGCATAGAGTAGTTAAATGAATGCTAGCTGAGAGAACCTTGAAGATAAAAATGGTACCTTTCCTATGCTTAGTCTTGTGGAAGGACCTGAGCCAAAAGGATAAGAAACAATACAACAGGAGAAATGTTTCATATGTTGCCATGTTTGGACACCTTTGGAAACATCTAGATTTACTAATGAGGATCTGAGTACCATTACAATTAGAACTTGGGAAAAACGTTCTAGAATCTAAGATAAGGATAGAATGAAACACCGGCAATTTCCTGGAAAAGGAAGGAGTATATGAAAACCATCAACTTCACCAATAACTGAAATATATTATTCAGTAATACCCATTCCTATTGAATACTGGTCTTTCCCCCTACGAGAATCCTCCTTTACTGTTTCACTGTGTGGGACACCCAGTCCCGCCCTACCATAAGTCATGCTTCATGATATCAATGCCCTTGTATAGCCTCTTCCCCCAAATACGGGCTGGCCTCATGGTTTTCTTTGTGAATACAGAATATGGTGTAAATGACACTGCCTGACTTTTGAGTTCATAAGTTTTGTGGTTACTGTCTAGGACTCTTGGGATACTTACTCCCTCTTAGAACCCAGCACATACTGCAGGACGCCTAGATGCATGGAGAGGTCATGTATAGTGCTCTAGCAGACAACTGAATTCCCAGCCAACAGCAAGCATCAACTGCCATTCATGTGAATGAGCCACTCCGGATGTCCAGCTCAATGACCTTTCAGATGACTCTAGCCCCAGTCAGGACTTGATTATAACCATGTGAGAGATCCAGGCAAGAGCCTCCAGCTGAGCTCAGTCATCCCATGGAACCATGAACAACAATAATAAATTGTTGTTTTAGGCCACTAAGTTTTTAGATAGCTTGTTATACAGAAATAGTATATGATATGAACCCGAGCCTGTGCATATTATGAAGAATTTTTGAGCATTACTTGGAATGGTTTGGGCTACTGAAGAACAATTCCTCTTCAAAGCCAAAGTAACAGCTTTACTGCTCTTAAGATTTAAAATTATCACTAAAAAATGATAAACATTTGAGGGGGCTTTTCAAAAAGCCTGTTCTTCCTTCAATGTGCTTACTTCCCTGGTGGAAGAAGATACAAAACACTGTGTGAACAGCAGTTAGACGAGGTTATGTTTAACATCCTTAGAAAGCATAAGTTAAAGTGGAACATGGTCTCAGAAAGTAAATGCAGCACCATTCAGCTGGTTGGAGCATTATCCTGCAAAGTGAAAGGTTGCTAGTTTGATTCCTGGTCAGAGCACATGTCTGAGTTGTGATGTTGGGATGCATATGAGAGGCAACTGATTAATGTTTGTGTCTCACATTGATATTTTTCTCCCTCTCTTTCTCCTTCCTTTCCCCTCTTTCTAAAAATAAATAATCTTAAAAAAGTAAGTACAAACATGTCAGAATGATAGTATATAGTAATGCACAGGTGATGGCAGCACTTACTCCTAAATGGACATAGTTGGAATATAGTCCTTGAGATATCCGATCAGAAGATTTGTCAAGGCCTAGTCTTTTTCTTTTCTTTCTTTCTTTTTAGAGTTCATTTATTATTTTTAGAGAGAGAGGAAGGGAGAGAGGCAGAGAGGCAGAGAGACATCAGTGTATGGTTGCCTTTCACCTGCCTCCAGCTATGGACCAGGCTGGAGACCTGGCTTGCAACCTGGTTATGTGCCCTGGCTGGGAATTGAACCAGCGACTTTTGGGTTCACAGGCCGGCACCTTATCCACCGTGCCACCACCCAGGGCAAGGCCTAGTCTTGTATCTACCCAATATTCTCCATCAAAACCAGATTGTTCCCATTTAACCATCTCCCAGTCTATGTCACTTCCTTCTTATAATGACTTTGGGAAGCTCTGTTCTGCAAAACCAATCATTTGTTTGCAAAGGAAAGTATTCTAAAAGCTTAGTAAACTTAGATAATTACAAGATTATCTGAATCCTGAAATAATTTTAAAACTATAAGGTTTGAAAAGAGGATGGATGTAATACAACAACAATAAAGTTAAAAAAAATAAGTAAAAGAAAACTATAAGGTTTGAGTACAAAGAGTTTAATTTCAAGTCCCAATGTCCAAACCTTCTTCTCTATCAACCTCTCCAGAAGTAGATGCTCAGTGTCTTAAAACTATTCTTGGTCGAACTGTAATACCTTGACATCTAGGCAGCTCCATGCATGAAATCTTTCATGAATCTCCAATAAAACTGCCCTGTCTTCTTCATTAAGTAATTTTACTAAATAACAAGTAACCTATTTGAAGAAAAAAGTAAAAATGACTGTCATGGCCAAGTCACATGGATTCTGTCACTCTGGATTAATGGGTTCTATACCTTCTCTTCATTTTGACTCTTTTTATCATCTATATTTAGACTTCAACTCCTTTTGCAAGGACTTTAACAATGACCTTTAAACTTCATGTGTCCTATCTTTAGCCTTTCCTTCTCAATGGGTTTTACTCATAGTTGCTAGATCAATCTTTCTGAACTATAGCTTTGATAGTTCTTTTTGTCCCTCAACCTTCGATTCCAGAGTTTAAAGAAAACCATCCTTTCCTTAGCTTATCATTTACTGTTCTCTTAAAACTTTATTTTCCTTATTCTCCATTCACCATCATGGTGTGTTTACCAAATGTCTTTCTTGTTATCAATGCTTATGTAACATATTGTACACCTTTAAACCCTTGTTCATATTGACAATCTTAGTTAAAATGCTCTTCTTCTGTTCTATGAATCTTTAAATCCTACCCATTTTTCAAGGTTAAATTTAATCAACTTCCCCTCCTCAATCATTGAATGTCTTGTTGGATCTTATAATCTGATAGAATCACATCTCCTTCCAAAATTCTCTGCTACTTATACCAATATCTCCCTTGTGATCTTATTCCTTGATCCTTGAATTATTATATTTGTCAATTTTTATCTTCTTTCTACTAAGAGCTGAATATGTTACATACACAGCAAATTCTCAATAAATACTGTTGCATGGATGGGGGATGCTATTATTTCAACATGTTATTCATTCTAAAAGTTTATATTTTGCCATTGATAACTGACTAATCTGCAGAATGCAGTGGTGAGAGACAGTGGGAAAATATAAAAACAAAACATTATTTTGGTGGGGAAATGCAAATAAAATAAATACTATGAATACCTGCCAGACACACAGCTATCCTTTCTTAATTAAAAAGACATGTTTGGCCCTGGCTAGTGGCACAGGTGCTGGTTTGCAAACCCAAAGGTTGCTGGTTCAATTCCTAGCCAGGGCACATAACCAGGTTGCAAGCCAGGTCTCCAGCCAGGTTTGTAGCTGGAGGCAGATGAAAGGCAACCATACATTGATGTCTCTCTCCCTCTCTGCCTCTCTCTCTTCTTCTCTCTCTAAAAATAATAAATAAAATCTTTAAAAAAAATAAAAAGCCATGTTTGGTTAGGTCTTCCTTTGTGCTGAGCATCTCTGTTTACATATCTAGTTGGTTCTTTTTTGCCTTCCTACTTGCGCTCTTTCCAAATCTTACACTATTCAACAGTTTCATCTCATCTGTCCTTATTACTACTGCTTCTCTCATTTGTTTACTCTTCCCTTTGAGTTTGGATACTTTTTATACAGGATGGGGCAGGGGCAATGCTAGGTTTACAGTTATGAGTACAAAAACCAGGATTTCTTCTTATGTTATTAATTATTGTATTATTGTCCATATGCACAGCTGAGAACCTACTTTTGCCCCGCCCTGTATATCTCTCCTCTTTATAAACAGTTGGGAGTTACCTTGTTTGGTATGTGCCCATCCTCCTGACCAATCACTTACCTTTAAATCTTTTGTTTAAAACTTTTCCTCTTATTAACCCAAGCTTATTAGATCATTTTATATACCATTACTAAAGTAGCTAAATAATCCTATAAACAGTGAGTTGAATGAAAATCTTACTGCCTGTATGACACTGAGCCTTTGCATTTTTAAAGGTTTCCTCACATACAACTCCTTTCTAGTTCCTATGTAATTTACTTGTTCCATTTGTGTTTTTGCGATGCTTTTGTAATGAATTCAAATAACCAACCATCCAAGTAAAAGTTTAATCTTAATGAAAAAAATTTTAATAAAAAAGAATGCAAGGAATTAATTTATAAATCACATTGTTTCACACCACTTCAGCACACCACATTTTTCCTGCTGATACTGGCTCAATGTGGCATTTTATGCTGTAACATGAAAAATAATAAACTTTTTATTGGAATAAAACCCCTACTAAGCTGGTAGAATGAAACATTTTAATACAGATACTATTTTAAATTACCCTTAATTAAAACCTTGCAGAGATTCTGCATTTGTGTTCTATGGAAAGTTCATATTCACATATTTAAAGAAGCAGTTTGCTTCTGGGCTAAGCCATTTTTAAAAATGCCTCTAGCATCCCATATTAAAGATACAACCGCAGATAGATACTATTTTGTAAAAAATAAAAAATAAAAAAAAAATGCAATTGACTCCTGAGTGACCCTTGGGGGATATTTGGGTAAAGATGATTTCTAGAACTTGAAGGCTGTGGGAGGTTAAATCTGTATGTTTAACACAGTCAAAAACCATATATTGATTGATCTCAAGATGGCATGCAAGGTTTCTTGTTTCTAATTTTGTTGATTATCTCTGAATCATAATTTTGCTTTCACTTATTTCCAAATTGGCAGCCCCAATGCATTGAATTTATTAATTCAGCAGACATTTTTAAAGTGCTTGCCTACTTTGTGCCAGGCACTGTCCCAGATGCTGAAGATTTATCTGAGCAAAAGTGACAAAGTTTCCATTTCAGGGGTGGGTGGGGGAGGCCAGAAACAAATCACAAACGTAACAAGTCACTCAACTACATAACGGGTTAGACTGTCATCAGTGCTACAGAAAAACAGAATAGAGCAAAGTCAGAGGTGCAATTATAAATGAGGTAGTTAGGATAGGGGTCATTGAGAAGGTGACAGGTGAATTAAGATCTGAAAGAAACAAGGGGGTGAGCCCTGTGGATATAACAAAGGGTAGAACATTCTAGGTAGAGGCCAGTGCAAAGAAATTGAAATAAATCATTCATTGCATTCTGGCCTCTGTAGAACTCTGGCAATAACTACTCAAAGCAAATCTGTAGAAATGAATACTCTTAATATTTGTGATACTTTAAAAAATATTCTGTTTAACATTGACCTAATAATTATGTGTAGAGTACAAACTATGCTGGATAGTAACACACACTGTGGTGGGGGTCGGTGGAGGGGCCATGGGACAGAGCAGAGAAGCATCTCTCCCAGATTACAGAAAATAGGATTTTAGAGAGAAAACTACTAAAGATTTACGTGTTTTTATTTCTGCTCCCAACAGCATACATGCCAGAACAGATTGCCCATCAAAATCAAGTAATAAATGCTTCACATGTATGTTAGCTTCACAAAAGCCCAGGAGGTAAGCCTTATGATTACTGTCAGGTTGTAAGTGAAGGAATAGAAGCACACAGAGGTTAGGCAACCTGTCCAAACTCAACGAGACAGGAAGTGGCAGAGAAAGGAGATGAACTCAGGCAGTGTGATTCCAGAATCTGTATTCTTAACCACTGACACACTCCCTGGGCAACATGCCTGCATAACAGTTTGGTAACAAATAAAGACCTCTGGGTATTTTCCAGATGCTTACAGGTAAGGCTTGTTGTGGACTATCTGAATGGTTTGATTTTAGAATAAATTTTTGTTAGCATGACCTAGAATTCAGAAAGTCTGTTTTGTTTAAAAATTAAAATCAAATCATCTTGTTCATACTGTGGTACGAACTTCTGACGCTGGTTTTCACTAGCCCAATAAAATCATAAGTTTGCACACAGAGCAGCTCTTTGGAATCCCCTCTTCCCATTTTCTGATGTTTTCAGATGGAGGGCAACTTCTTTAAATTTGAGTACTTTGTGTTGAGTGCTACAGATTTGGTCAAATGTCCAAGGCCCATAAATAAATTTTAAACTCTGTATTCTAGAGGCGGGCCTGGCTTTTACTTAGAGTCCATAAAAACACTAGGGATGTTCTGGACCAAATCACAAATTACATGAGTTCTTCCAGGTTACCACAGAGTTGTCAGATTAGAACCATTTTGAGTAGAAATTGCACTAGTGACCTAGAGGACAAATCTAGATGAGCTTTGAGCAGAGGCACCTGTAGGTGTGGGAGTAGGCTGTGGAGCCTTGCAGAACTAGTATTTGTTTTGCTGGGTCCCTAAGAGCTGATGATTTCTCATTTTCATTATGCCTAGCTCCCTGACTAGTTTCTATTAGAGTAGAAACTCTAACTGCAGACAGCATAAATTCTCTCTCTGTTGAAGAAATAACATTCTCTGACAATGATTAAGTGGCACAAATTTTGGCTGAAATTTTTAGAAAGACAAGCAATTGCAAGAACCATGGTATATGAGAAAGTGGAAATAGCAGATTAGGGAATTAGAATCTGATCATTTTTAAGACCATGGATACTTGTCTATAATACCCATAGCAGAGCAGCACAAATGATGTAGCAAAAACTGTATGACTATTTACACAGCTTACACATAAATATCTGTACTGTATAACATGGTTATTTTCAGACAGAATGTGCTAACATTCGATAACAGTGAAGTGTCATGTCTCCTAAATCATTCTGAAGGCTTGATCCACCAAAACAAATGTCTAAACAGCCTCACTGATGAGGGAGACAGAGAATGTTAGAGAAGAGTCACATTCAGATATACATTTCAAATGGAATAGGAGTAAGATTTGATCAACTGCATTTGGGGGTCATGCTAGTTATAATAGTAAAAGATAAAAAGTCAGAATAGGATGAAAGAAATTTGGCAAAAAAGGTGATAAAAGATTAACATTAAATTGAAATGGATTGACAATGTTATTATTTGGCTGTTACCACCTCACACAATGAAAGGAATCATGATCAATTTTCTGTTTATAAAGAGAGCTCATCTTATTATCAAAGGAAAATATTGATCAGGTTTATAAAGATGGTAACAAAACTCAATAGTTGTGATTACTAGTTTTTAGTTTCATCTTTTAGCTTAATCCCATGTTCCTCTCAAAGCAAATGTTTCCGTAATTTGTAACAGGTTTTAAAATTAATAAAAACATACAGCAAAATATGTAACTGCTATTTCTAAGCACTATTATACTGGTCTGAATATATATTGAGGCATTAAAAAATGTTCTCTCTCTAAAACATGAGATTGCCTCTGAGAGATAAGGAATTAATAAATTTATAATGGTAACCAAACAAAAACACAGAGTAAACTTTCTAGATGAAAATATGGCTCTCCTAAACAAAAACTAAGGAACAAGAGAAATGTAATGTGCATTAGAGTCATATTGTGGGGAATGTGTTTGTATCTAATCTAATGCTTGCATACATTACTGCAATGCTTTGAGAACAGAGTAACAATTGTAATTTTGCTCTGAATCAGAATAACAGAATCTGTCATTTGACATGCTGTAGTGTTTGCACTTTCATTATTGTTCATAGAATAATTGTATGCTCCTTTTTACTGTTATTTTGTAGCAGTTTATCTCTTTAAAAATGCTACTCGAACTATCTTCAGCAGGAATTTCAAAGTCAAAATCAATCACTGTGTTTCAGAAGATGTTTTCAATACGCCCATACATATGCCTATGCATATCTGTTTTGATAAAATATGATTCGTACATGCCTAGTATGTTATTTCACCACAACTTGCATTGTTATAATAGGTTATTGATTGATTTTCAGTTTAAGGGACTAAGGTAGTATTCAGTAATGACTGAGTGCTACCAAGTTTATTGCAAGTACCCAAGGTTCACTCACCCCAAGCAATTTAGTCAATAACCAATTTTTATATTTCTATCTCCTTCAAAATTCTAAACCAATAATCCCCATGTTTTTAAAAATTATTTCAGTATCAGACTAACATTTCCCATGGAAATCAATATGGGTGCGATCCATTAGCCAAAAATCTGCAGTACTGCAATGCGAACATATTAAAAATATTGATCTTGCAAAGCTACTGATGTTTTGATTGACTTTAATGTTTGTAAGCAGCAATAACAGAATTTCAATGACTGAAACAAACTTTTGATTAAAATTATAGATTTTTGGGGGGGCAGGGGTTGCTATTTTACTGGTTTAAAACACATCACATGGCCTACTTGCCTGTCACATATGTGTGCAGCAGGATATGCTTATCCAATCCCTTATTTGTAAATATTTTTAGTCTATCACAGCTTACACATCCCTAATCTATTGTGAACTATTTCGGCATTCCAATTCCACTCTGTATTTTAACACATAGTGAGGTGGAAACGTCAGACTGAGAATGGCAGGAATTGAGAGCTCTAATCCTTGTTTTATTATAATGCAACCTTTGGAAAGGCATTTAACTCTCAGTTTAAATTTCTCAAATGTAAAATGGAATTAAACCTTGGGAATCAATGAACATTTTTATTACATTCTAAGATCAATAGACAACAAAGACCATGACTTCTGTATCAAAAGATGATTTGACCCAAAGATACATCCTTTTAAAAAAGCACCCAATTTTGCAGTCATGTAGTAATCACCCAGGAACGCTCTCCAGTTACACATGAAGAGATTGAGCCCCTACAGGTCCAACAACAACCCAAGAAACTTCTCAGAGGCCTTTCCCGACATCCTTATCCAAAATACACCATTGAGTCCCCACTAGGTAGGCAATCTCTCAGGGTTTAGCCTACTTAAAATTTTAAAAGATATTTCTATTGAATTTATTGGGTTTACATTGGCTAACAAATTATCCAGGTTCCAAGTGTACAATACTATAATAGAGCATTTGTATATGTATTGTTTTTTCACTAACCAAAGTCGAGTCTCCTTCTGCACCATTTACTCCCACTTTACCATCTTTTACCTGCTCCCACCCCCTTTTCCTTTTGGTAATCAGCATACTGTGGCCTGTATCTATGAGGTTTTTTTTTTTTTTCTGGGGAGGCTGTTTAATGAGATATAGGGACATGGCACAATCCCATACAAAAACACCAAACCTTGATGTGGTGCGAAAAGACAGGAAAACAGGAGAGCAAACTTGCAGGGAGAGGGGGCAGCTTTTCAGTTGGCGAGGGGTGAGGGGTGGAATGTTCCCAGGGCCCTCCAAAGCAGCAGGGGCCTCAGCACTGGGGGTATGGAGCCAGGAGTGAACCCTGGGATTAGAGGGGTGAGCTCCAGGAGATTGGGGTGGATCCCAGGGGCTGGAGGGTGGACCCCTGGGGCCTGTGAGTGGACTGACGAAGCTGGTCGGTGCACCCCTGGGAGATATTTTCCTTAACCCTAATACCACTATCTAAGATATTTTATCTGTATCTGCCTATTTGTTACCTATTTTTCTCTTTTAAAATTTAAGCTCTACGCAACAGAAATTTTGTTTACCCTTGTCACTGCCAAATTGCTAGCTTCTAGAATAGTATTTGACATACGAGCTCAGTATTTTTTGGATCAATGAAGGAAGGAGGTGGCCAGAATTGGAAATGGGTTGGGTTGGGTTGGATGGAGGTGGAGTGGAGGAAAACCTGATTCTCTTAACTAGGTTAGTATTGCTCTAACATTTCTTTTTAAATACACCCCTTTAACTTCTTGAGAGTCCCAAACATATCAAAGGGATTCAGACTCAGATTTATTGTATGTATTTTTGTCAAAGTTCAAGAATATTTTCCTGTTCTTTTAAAAAAATTTTTCATTATTCAATTATGAATCCTTCCCCTGGATTTTTCCTCCATTATATTTTCTTTAACTTCCACCATACTAAGATTGTAATAACACTCTACATTTTAAACTGTGACATTTCATAGGATTAAAGAAAAACATTAATGGTTTAAACAAAGAGCAGAAATTAAAAATTACACACTTATTTCATTTCTACCTTAATCACATCGATATAATCCCATACAAGAAGCACCAAGGAATTGCTTGCAGGGTGTTTAGCCTACTCATAAATTCTATTAGCTTTCCTCCAAATCACCAGATGTCCAGATATAATGTATTTATAAATATACAGTGCAGTTCAAAACCAAATATCCTGGCCCTGTTCCATGAGGCTGCCACTACCACAAACCTTGGGAATCGCTTGTGTCTGATGCTACTGCCCTCCGTAGGTATAGGGGAACTGCAACTCTCGAATTTATAAACCATGTGAACCTCAGTGTGTTCATCTGTAAAAAAGGCTGGAACATTTGCTGGTAGGATGTGCCACAAGGAGTAAGCGAGGAGATACGCATAAAGATGGCACGCGCCAAGTGTTTATGTGGGGCTCATCCCTTTCTCCCCTTCATGCATCGACGGGAAAACACGCTAGCAATGCTTCCCATTCTCTTAGTACCATTTCTCAAGATTCTCACTTCTGTGACTAGGCTCCTAGAATTGGAATCTGTTTATAAAGACTACAGTACAGAAACTAAAATGGAAAAAAAAGTACTTAATTGTTGATGTGGGACCACAAGTGGTTTTGGGGAATCAGTAGGAGGCAGATGCAAAATAAGTTTCAAAGAACTGAACGATGTGCTCAAATAGTCAAAGGAAATACTTGGGTGGCTGGAGAAGATGCTCTACCCAACCTGTACAAGCATCAGCAGCCTAAGGGTGGAAGGGGAAGCCACGTTTAGAGCCGGGATGAGAGCATTACTCTGTCCTCATCTCTGGCTATTCCATCTCTGTAAGTGGTCTGGTGCCCTCAGCGTCCCAACATTCCCACCCTCCTCAGTCCATTCCTAGAAGACATCTTCAGGTTGAAGACATCTTCAGGTTGATGAACATCTACCCTTGAAAAGAGCTCCCTATCAGCAACTCTACTATATTTGATCATCCACCGAAACCCCTGAGGTCAGCTGCTCTGGAGTTGCAAAGCTAATGAGCTTTGGATGAGGCCTTCCAGGACTATAAGGCCCAGAAGCAGTAAGCTAAGCTAGTCTTCCACTCTGAGTGACATTGCACTGTAGCCCTCCATTGGAAGCAGCGTTCTACTGTGCCTGATAGGGGACATGCATATAATTGAAGATAACAAATATTAAAGAGAATGATAAGTTTTTTTGATGTTCTCTTTTTAGTTCTACAAATAAAAGGGACTAAGTATGAAATGATGAATGAGAAAAAGTCAGTATTTAAAAGGAAGAAAACCATTCTTTCTCTTATTTCTGTCCATCATCAGTGTGATTTGCAGTGACCTTACAAACCAGCATCACTGCTGTTTTGCCATATCCTTATCACCATCCCTACTGTGACTCTGGGGGAGAAAGCCTGACCAAAATGCACTTGTGCCTTAATCACACACCCTCCAATGTGTGATGGTACCACAGGAAGTTTCCCCCTTTGCTTTCTAGGCCACTGATAGAAACATTAGATTTTCACTTTTTCAGAATATGATAAAAGCTTTGAGAACTCTCTCCATAATTTCAATTCAACACAGAATATCATAGGGTTTAGGGAACCCCCCAAATCTCTTCTGTGGGGCACCAGGCTGGAACGTATTTAAGGATAATCTTCCTGAGTTGGAAAATACCAAGATGTCTATTCTCTTCAGGGAACTGCAGGTACCTAGCATGAGGACATCTGCTTATGGGTGAAGAGGGGAAGGAGAGGAGAGATGCAAGTTTTAAATGGAAAGTGTTATTTTTCTTCAAGCTAGAAAGTATTTCGATAAAGGAAAAAGACCATTCAAATGCCAGGACTTGGATGCATGCAACATAAGTTGAATGCACGCAAGTGGGAGATCTGGCTTAATTCCAAGTACAAAATCTTTCAGCTCTATCAGGAAAGCTAACCATAGGCCCAAACCTCAAAGCACAGATAGATACCACTTATTATTTTAAAAGGTCCCATATTTTAACTTCTCAAGAAATTCTAAATACCAGAAATTTTAATAGTACAAACATTTTAAATATAGAGGGCTAGCAGTTGCTGAGAAATATTTTGGCATGGATTCTAATGGGGATGTATTGACAGTTTTTTGGGAACACAGTAATAGAAAGTTTAAAACAGTCAATGAGCACTTGGAAGACACCTCCTGAATTTACAACTATTTTAAGGCAATTAAATTTGGTTTGAAACCTCCTAATATTATGCTTCTAAATTGTTTAGTAAAGTGTTTGTATTCTTTAACTGAAGACAGAAATTGGGGAAAAAATATATTTCCAAAGCTTAAACTCTGGTACCAACCTCTTGTCCATCCTCATATTCTTCAATTAAGCAACTATTGGTCAGAGAACATAGAATAAAGGTCCTCCAATGAAAATTTAGTTAAACTAGAGGCCCTGGCTGGTAGCTCAGTGGATAAGGCACCGGCCTGTGAACCCAAAGATCACTGGTTCGATTCCCAGCCAGGGCACATAACCAGGTTGCAAGCCAGGTCTCCAGCCGGGTCCTTAGCTGGAGGCAGGTGAAAGGCAACCATACACTGATGCCTCTCTCCCTCTCTGCCTCTCTCCTTTCCCCTCTCTCTGGAAATAATAAATAAAATCATTTAAAAAATTCAGTTAAACTAGTAGAGACATTCTTAGTAATGTCAAAAGGGGAGCTTGAACTCAAATGACTGTAATGGAGGTTACTTGCTAAATTTTCTTGGAAGTTCTTCATTTATAAGGTCCTTTTCCCACAAACTGGCCTTAAAACCTTATATTAAAATTTTGACTAAAAAAGTTTGGTGATTCCTTCAAAAGTTAAATATAAAATTACTATATAATGCAGTAATTCTATTCTTAGGTATATAGTCAATAGAACTGAAAACATGTTTGAACAAAAACTTGTACATGAGTGTTCACATGGGTGAACCTTAAAAACATGGTAAGCGACATGGACAACAGGAGGGATTGACTTTGGGGGGAATGGGTGGGTGGGGAGGGGGACAGAGGGGAGCAAAAAGGGGATGGATGTAATACAACAACAATAAAACTAAAAAAAAAAAAAAAAGAGAGAGAAAAACAACAACAACAAAACAAAACATGGTAAGCGAAAGAAGCCAGACACAAGAAGCCATATTTTATATGATTTCATGTATAGTATAGAAATGTCTAGAATAGGCAAATGTATAGACATGAAGCAGATTAGTGGTTGTTAGGGTTGGGAAGAAGAATGAATGGGCAATGCCTGCTTAATGAGTGCATAAAATTGTTAATGAACTGGAAGTCGCTGAATGGTATAATTTAAATGTTTACAATGATGAATTGTAAATTTTATCAAAGGTGCCAGGACTTTTTCATTTTATTTACTTTTATTTAAAAATTTTTTATTGCTATTGTATTAATTTATCCCACTCCCCCCACCCACTCTTCTCACCTGCCTCACCCTTCCCATCCCCCCTCCCACAGTCAATCCCACATGTTGTCCATGTCCATGGGTCATCCATGCTAGTTCCTTGACTAAACTGTTCTCCTTCTTTGCCTTTCTTCCCCTCCCCTTCCCCTCTGCACACTAAAGGCTTGTTCCTTGTTTCCATGCCTCTGGTTCTATTTTGCCTGTTTGTTTTGTTCATTAGTTTCCTGTATTGGTCTTTCATTTTATTTATTAAAATTTTAGGGAAGAAATATATTAGTGAAAAAAATTCCTGCTGAAATTATAAGTTGATAGTACTATATGTAGGTGCTCTTCTTAAAATTCATAAAATTCCTTTAAAAATTCATAAAATTCCTATGTTTTGTTTGATTGGTCTTGCCTCACTGAAGTGAGAAATTATTCACTCATCTAGACAGTTAAGCTTATCATCATAGGTATATATTGAATATATACAATTCTGGAATAACAAGAAAGATAAGGAAAAATGGAGGAAATACATTTACTGTGCCCAAAATTTACCAAAAGCTGAGCAACTCTACTTTGCTTTAGGCAAGTGAAAAAACTCTTACCAAACTTTTGAGAGTTCAATTGTGAAAAAAAAAAAAAAGGATTTACTGCTTTATAGTTAACCTTCCTGATTTGGAAAAGCAGCCAGTGTTATTATGTTTATGGGGTACAAAGCAAGATCCGCTTACTAAGACTTGGGAATTCTGAAATGAAGTGAGTTTACCAAATATTCAGAAAGCACCTGTTCCTTTATATAACTATTCCATAATCACTACATTGTATTGGATTGTTAATATACATTAATTTTATACTTAACTTTCCTAAACAAAAATTCATTAATTTTTGGCATTTATTCTTTTTCAGTAAGCATCTAAGGGTATACATTTCTTTGTACAGTTGTCTAATTATACCAAAAGTTTTTGTATTTTCATTATGGCTCAATTCTGAGTATTTTCTAGATTTATTCTTTGATCTTTAAGTTATTTGGATAGCCTTTTAATTTTTCTTCAATCTTTTATTCCCTCTCCACCTTTTATTGTAAAAGAAGTGTTAAACCTATGAGTTGCAACAGTGTAATGGTTGGCCATATATACCTTTCCTCTTAGTTCAATAACTGTTAACATTTTGCCACGTTTACTTTATCTCTTTTACATACCTTTTTTCTCGAACCATTTGCAAGTTAGCTGAAAACAAAATAATAATAGCATTGGGACACTATATTATAGTCATGTGCCCTAATAACAGTAAATGTTAAAAAATACATTAAAATAATCATCTTAGCTTTTCTGTAAAATTTTTCATAGTAGTATAAGCACAATGAAGGCCACATGTCTTCTATTTCTTGCATGTGCTATAGCATTCTTATTTCTAAGAGATACATTTTCATTCTGAAGGGGCTTCTCTGCACTTTTCAATTAAGATTTTCCCTAAGACTCACCTTCCATAAACACAACACACATATTCACACATTCATTCTGATAGCCTTGGACTAGCTAGAGCCTTACTGCATGTAACCCTCAGCTAGCTATCTCTCTTATGCTGTGATCTAACTTTGAGTTGCCAGCTGCTTTGCCTCAATGCGATCATAAGCTCCTCCATGAGAAGATCCAGGACTTTTAAAACCCAGGGTTATCAGCAGGGAAGGGGAGGAAGGAAAAAGTGCAGGAATTAAGAAGTGCAAACTGGTAGGTATAGAACAGGCTGGGGGATCTTAAGAATAGTGTAGGAAATGGAGAGGCCAAAGAATTTATATGTATGATGCATGGATATGAAGAAATGGGGGGATTGCCAGAGGGAAGGGGAGATATTGGGGGGGCAGAGGTGGAAAAATTGGGACAACTGTAATAGCATAATCAATAAAATATATTAAAAATATTTGCCTTAGAACCAAGGTTTTTATATGGTTAGTTCAATACATTTTCCACTAAAACATACTACTTTACAATTCTACAGTGAAACAAGGAAGCCCATTATTTGGGGAACACATTACACATTCTTTTATGAGCAGAAGACATAGGAAAGAAATCAGGCAGGGGTTATTGTTAAAAGAGGCTCTGCCTAGTCTTTCTTCCCTGAGGTCACAAATGGGCTGCCCAAGGGCCTGACCTGGACTGGATGGTAGTTGTTTTATTTGACATACAATAGTTTTGAGAACTTGTTAAGTTACAACACTAAAATTAGAGTGATTTCAAGTAATTACATGGATCCTGGCTTTGGGAAAAGTTGAAAATCTGACAACACTGGGCTTGCACTCTTACATGTTACCAATCAGTTATGTTTGACTTTATACTTCCTGTCATTTTGCTAAGGCCTTAATTATGAAAAAGATACAGAATGATTACTATAAATCACATAGTAGGAAATACATTGGTCAGGCCCTGACCAGTGTGGCTCAGTTGGTTGCTTGTCCCTCAAAGTAAAAGGTGGCCTGTTTGATCCCTGATCAGGGCACTTGCCTGGGTTGCGAGTTGGGTCTCTAGTGGCAAGTATCAATGTTTCTCTCTCACATCAATATTTCTCTCCTTTTCTTCCTCCCTCCTCTCCCCTATCTCTAAAAATAAACCAATAAACTCTTTTAAAAAAGCAGAATAGATTGGTCAGAAAATACTAAGTGATGCTTGCAAACTATACCTATTTGCTAGCCACACCTAAATTGCTATAAAAGCATAAGGGTCACTATAATGTTTAAAAGGTTAATGATAATTTAACCAGAAAATCCATCTGAAGAGAAGAACCCACTCCCTGGATTTCAGTTACATAAGATATCGCTATATTTTTCTTTGATGGGAGAGGTTGGTCTAATAACCTTGATTTGTGTGTTTAATAAAAACAAATGACACAACTATATTTGGAACTGTTTTTTTCCCCTTGAATTAAAAATAGCTCTTAAGATCTGAAAATATTTTAGTGAGCCTGCTTTTGACCAGAAGTAAGCAGCTATAAAGAAAAAATTAAAAATAAAAATAGGTTACAACACATTAAATATCCTCCCTCTGCCACCTTAAGCTTTTTGGTGCTAAAACATATGTTCTGCCACCTGCAGATAAAAGTCACACACTGAGAGTGTATATTCTGACAAGAATTACTAGTTTCAAGTATGCCTAGTGATTTTGGACAGTAGCACTTAAGAAACCTTCAATCTGGCAGTTTTACCACTGCACATTTTCTAAAGCATTCCTACAGTTTAAAGTTGTACAAGTTTTGGGATCTGACCTTTGGGAGAAAATAAAATGAAGTGAAACAAAAATGATCCCAGGGTAGCATTCTGAACCAACAGGATATGTTACGGCCCCCACCTCCCCACCTTTATGTCCCAATAACAAGGGACCAAAGGTGATTTCAATTTCTGATTTTCTGACAGAGTAAAATTATTTATTGCAAGACCAAGCTAATTTCTATTCCTAAGCACAATGAACAATGTAGGAGTTAAAACTTATTGTTACTCCATAAGGAATTTATTTTCCTATTTTTATAGGTCCTTTACCCTTGCTTACTTTTGTTATTTTGTATTTATTTATTTAATGTGCCATCTTGTTCCAAATTGGGTTACAGAAAGGAACCCAGGCAAGATTTCCAGAGATGGCAAGTGAAGAGGCTGACAAATCTTATCCCCAAATAGAACTAAAAAGTCAACAAAACTGTCAAGTACAACCAGGTCAGAACTCTAGAAATCAACCAAAAGCAAAGACCATGCTGGGAAGTTTTTATTCATGAAAAACTGCTGGCCTACCACTACGAATGGTGGCAATCTGTGGCCAGTAGTGTGCCAGGCACAGCAGTGTTTCTAGGTGGGAAAACCTGCAGCTTCACTGATGGAGAGGCTGGACTTGATGTGGAGTGGGAGAAACACCTGTGCCCAATGGCATTATTAGCAGATAAAGCAAACTTCGTAGGAAACTACCCACCAAAGCCTATATGGCCCTGGGACCCTGAAGGTGTGATCTCAGTTCAGATGAGTGGGGACTAGCCAGGCATTTACACAGTCTTGGAAATATAAAGGCCACTGAGAGACTAGATGAACCTCTGGCACATCATTCCTGACTTGGAGGCTGAGCGCTGGCACAGAAGTCTCACTAGGAAGGCCCAGATGAAAATAAAAGCTTAGAGTAATCTACAAAACAGCATGAACTTTGAATAAACAGCAACTTACACATGGGTCCACCCACGGAGCCTCACTGGCCTGGGGTGACTGTGTAAAAATTCTGACCATTAAACCATTCAGGCAAAGGAGTAATTTCTACAAAGACTAAAATAAAATAAAAATAGCAATAACAACAACAACAAAAAAAAAAAGAAGAAGAAGAAGAAGAAAGAAGAGATACGAACATGCACATCCTGAAAGGGGAGACAACCTGGAGATTAAGTCCAGGAAAGTTTCTTAAAACAAAGCAAAAACAAATGAAAAGCAGAAAAAACATCAGCAACAACAACCCTCAAGGGAAAGATTCAGAATATAGAGTCACTGTCACTACTACTTAACACTATACAGGCCATAGACAGTGGAGTAAGGTAAAGAAAGAAACCAATAGCATGCATATTACAAAGAAAGTTAGTTCATACATGGCATGGTCTTACTTGTAGAAAATCCTAAAGATTTTACAAAAAAAGTCTAGAATTTATAAATGTGTTTTAGCAAGCTCACAGAATATAAATTCAATATGCAAAAAAATCAAAATTAATTCTTTATATCAGTGATAAACAATCTGAAAATGAAATTAAGAATGCCATTTATAATAGCATCAGGGAAAACAAACAGAAATATAGTTAACAAAAGAAATGCTAGAAAACAAATTAAAGATAATCTAAATAAAGCACAAAGTATAAGTTATACTACCTAATCTCCAAATTTACTATAAAGGTATGGTATTGAAAACTGCATGGCACTGGTGTAAAAAAGATATGCAACTCAGTTAAACAAAATACAGTCGATTAAAGAAGCCCTTACATTATGGTCAATTGATTTTCAATTTAATTTAATGTTATTTTTATCCTCACCTAAGGATAGTTTTTTCATTGCTTTTAGAGAGTGAGAAAGGGGGAGACAAAGAAAGAGAGAGAGAGAGAGAGAGAGAGAGAAAGAAAGAGGAAGAGAAAGAGATAAAGATTGATGTAAGAAACATCAATCTGTTGCCTCTCGAGCTGGGGATTGTACACACCCAGACTGGAGATCAGATCTGCAATGTAGGTATGTGCCCTGACTGGGAATAGAACCTGTAACCTTTCAGTTAGAGGATGAAGCTCCAACCAACTGAACCATACTGAATTAACCAGGGTGGTCTATTGACTTTTGAGAAGGGTCCAAAGCAATTCAATGGGGGAAATAATAGTTTTTATTTTTTTAAGTCAAGATTGATGGGAAAACTAGATATCCACAGGTCAAAAAATAAACTTACATCCTTATCAGAGGCCATACACATAAAAATCAACTAAAAATAAATTGTTCCTAAATGTAAGAGGTAAAACTATAAAATTTCTACAATAAAACATAGGAGATAATATTTTTGATTTTGCATTTGGAAAAGATTTCTTAGATGTGATGCCAAAAATATGACCCATAAAAGAAAAAGAATGATAAATTGAATTGCATCAAGTTTTGAACTCATAAAACCTTCTGCTTTTCAAGATACAAAGACAAATCACAGGCTGGGATAGCATATATGTAAAATTATATATCTGATAAGAAACTTGTATCCAGAATATATTAAAAAAAAAACTCAGAGATAATGAGACAAGATAAGCATAAAAAATAGGGAAAAGAAAAATAGACATTTCACCGAAGAAGATACGTGTGGCTAATGGACACATGAAAACACATTCACTATGAAAGAGTCCCCAGAGAAATACAAATTTGTCCACAAGTTAACACCACATACCTACTAGAAGGCTACAATAAAAAAGAATGACAGCCCTGGCTGGTTGCTTAGTGGATTGGTGCTGGCCTGCAAACTCAAAGGTTGCAGGTTTGATTTCCCAGCCAGGGCACATAACCATGTTGCAAGTCAGGTCTCCAGTCAGGTCCATAGCCGAAGGCAGGTGAAAGGCAACCAAACACTGATGTCTCTCTTTCTCTCTGTCTCTCTCCCTTCCCCTCTCTCTAAAAATACTAAAATCTTAAAAATAAATAAATAAATAAAAATAAAAAAGACTGATCATAGCAAGTGTTGGCGAGAATGTGGAGAAACTAAAACTCTCATACATTGTTAGTGTGAATGTAAAATGGTGTAGCCAGTTTGAAACCAGTTTTGTAGTTCCTTAATAAGGTAAACGAACCATATGACCCAGCAAATCCACTTCTAAGGATATACTCAGGATAAAAGGGAACGTATGTCTGGACTTGAATCAGATGTGAAAGTTTATAACAACATTATGCAAAAAGCTGCAGATTGAAAGCAACTCAAATGTTCATCAACTAGTAAATGAATAAACAAAATAAGATATATCTACACAATGAAATATTATTCAGCAATAAAAATGAGCTACTGATACACGCTACAACATGAGTAAATCCCCCAAACATTATACAGAAAAGACTGTATCTTGTATAAATCCATTTATATGATATTTCAGAAAAGGCAAACCTATAAAGATTGCAGACTTTGGGATTGTGGGTAGGAGCAGGACTGACTAAAAATGGGCACAAATAAACTTCTTGGGGTAACATAAACATTTCAAAATTGGATTATAATGATGGTTGTACAACACTGTTTGCTTTAAAAATTTGCTGAGTTGTACAGTAGATTTATTTTGTAGTATGTAAATTCTCCTTCAATAATGCTATAAAAATAGAAAATATGAAATTATACAAAAGTATCAAAGCATTTGAAGAGGGCATGGCAAAAGCACAAACACATAAGAAAATAATAAATAGGTCTGATTAGTCTTATGTAGTTGCTACGAGTGAGTTATAAATTTAGCTCTGAGCTTCCAAATAGCCAAAACTAGGAGGGAAATGTAACTGGTATGTCAGTAGTTCCCAAAGTTGAGGGACCACTGAGGATTACCTGGGGATTTTAAAAGAAGGCTAATGCCTGGCTCCTACCCTAGACAATTTTGATAGAACTGTAATAGGAAAGAGGCCTTGGCTGCTCATGTAATGCTCTTTGGGAAAAAAATTTGGGAACCATAGGATTTCTCTTATGGGTCCTCCAAAGAGAAGGCCTCATAAGATGTAGTGGGCTACTGCCTCTAAATCATCACGTGTGGGCCCATGGTGGGTCCTTAATGGGTTGCAAGGGTGCAAAGACAGTGACCCTTCAGTCCTCGGGGCAGCTGGGGGCCAAGGGGCAGCCAAAGCTGCTGAGCCCATGGCCTCCTGTCCTGACCAGTACCCTCCATTCACACCAGAAACCAGGGTCCTCAACATGTATTAGATTTTTGCAGTATGTCCAAGATAAAAGGCCCATTATCTAAGACACCTATGTCAGCTGTAACAGGCAGTTAAGTATAATTGCTTCTTTTAACAAGTTGATTACAATTCAGTTAAAATATTTCTGCAAGGAGCCGAAAAGGTCCAGTTATCTGCTGTTCTAAGGCCCCATTTATCCAGTTTTATATGTGGCTACAAAACCCACCTGAACTCCTATTAGGTGACATTTATGTTAACAGGTTTAAGTTATTTAATAATGAGGTCACCTTTGTTTACCATATGGCCAAGTCTGACCAAAGGAAGTGGCCGTGTTGTCCGGTGAATGTCCCCACAATGGCAGGAATCTGTGAAAGGCCTTGCGATCGATCTTTTCAATCTACTTCTTTTCAAGTAAATTTTAAGCTCATTGTAACCACAACATAAACTACACTGCAAAATATAAGCTTATTATATTTATGCTATTGAATAGAATATATTTATACTATTCATGAGGGAATGACCTAGATTTTAAAAAAGTTAATCTTTAGTCTGAACCTTCCCCTCCCACTCCACTTAATTCCACACCCCATTTAAAAGGTAGAGCATTAAGATTCTACCCTTATGAAGTTTTTCGGGGTGTGAAATTTTATGTGACATTGCTAGCACAGGAGCCTACCAATATAGGGAATGGCTTATGGTTCCATATAGTCTCCTGGTCACCTGCAACCCCTACTCCAGAGAATATTCTTATTGGAGTTTTCCCAGCAAATATGACTTTGAGGAGATAGACTTGATAAGTCCATTAGTCAATCTTTATGGTTCTCTACCCCATTAATCACATCGCCACACCAGAGTTACACCAACTACAGACAGTAAAATCATCTTAACATATTAATTTCCCACATGGCACATCAGATTCCTGTATAAAAGGGCCCTTGTTTTAAATCAAGAAGTTAAGATTCTTGCCTATGTAATCACAATTTTCCATTTAACTATAAAGAAATTCCATTCTTACCCTAATGAATTTTTGCTACTTATTGAAGTGAACCAAGATTTTATTCTACTTATATGAATAATGCAATCACTTGTGTTTACTCTGAAAATGGAAGAATAAAAGAGTAGGAATATATACTTGTATTTCTTAAATATATGCATATAGGAATATACTTATATTTCTTAAATATATGCATAATCAAAAGAGGATTTCAGTGAAAAATACAAATGTAAAGAAAAAGGAAAAAGTAGTAAGCGTTTAGCACTTATGGATAGAACTTAAGCTAATCTATAGCAAAAATATGTATTAAAAAACCCCTAAAGTCTCTCTGATTCATTTAAAATTTTATCACAAATATAGAACTGCATTCCACTGCAATCCCCTTAAGTCATCTTGTTAAATTTTGTCACAACATGTGTTACTATAGTTCTACACTTACCTTTGCACTTTGTAGTGTGTAGCAGAGCAACATAATTAACCACTGCTAGGTAGTGTTTACGTTAGTTCTCAAAAGGTTAAGAAGCTGATTATAACTAAAATCAGCTTTGCCTGAGGCTTCAGGGGCTCTGTGTAATCAAATTAGACAAGCAGGGCACAGTGTCACCTAACACAAACCAGTGGCACTTTCTTCTTTGCTCTGACCCTTTCCTTTCCCCTTTTTATTAGGGGAACAACTCATGCTTTGTGCTTTTACCAGATAATTTTAAAAGACTTGTTTCTAATAAATTTGGCATGCAATCTCATAAGATGTCCACCTGTTTAAAAGTAATGAGAACAAGTCGAAAATTTTTTGAAAACAGAAATGAAAAAAAAATTCTGCTTGTTAAAAAAGAAATCTACATTTAGATAGACTGAAATTTTTTTTTTAAGTAGTTCCTTAAAAGGCAGGTGACAGCATGATCACAGGTACATGATTTTTCAGATATTTCCTAGCTGTAGTTAGACTGAAGTTTCGTTTCACTTCACCTAATGGTTTATCTACTCTCTGAAGAGCTCAGAGAACTTTATCAACCTGATAGGTAAGGAACTGGCATTCCTAAGAAACCACGGGTGACCCTTTCTACTGAGCTAGAGATTATCCCTCTCTGGCGCTAATCTTTGAAGTCAGGCAAGGTGAACTGTGTAGTGGACACATTCAAGGAAGAGGTTTAATAAGGTGACAAGAAGAGTCGTCCAGCCCCCTTTCAGAGACTCCCTTTCCACAAGGTTCTATATTTAAATGCAGTGAACATGTTAGTCAAATCTAAATCTTGCTCCCTGTGAGTTTAAAAGGTGCAAAAGCACTAAACACTAAAGAGATATTAAAAAGAAAAGCAATGGCAAGTTTAAATGAAAATTGAGAATCGCCTTCTTACTAAAATTTATGAATCATTATTAAACTCATATGTAACATTTGTTATATCTTTATCTACTTATATTTAACTTTGAATTTTTCGTTTAAATTTGACATCGTTATTACTTTGCTTGAGACACAGAAACAAAATGCATGTAAACATCCCACCAATGAGTGATCAGGAGAAAATGAGTTTTGCTAATGATTTATTCCAGGCAATAAAATCAAAACTTGTTATTTTAATTGATTAAGTCATAAAGAGTTCCTGGAGCAGTCAAATCTTGCTATTTGCACAGTCAGACAATTTCTGCTAATCCAGCAGTACTTAACAAATTCACATGTGGTTAGCTTGTCTTGCCATAGCTGTATATCACATTTCTGGACTGCAAGCTGTGCAAAAAAAATCAATATGCCAAGTTTAACAAAAGGACAGGAAACATGATGTTCTCCTATATTTTCAATGAACCTCAAATGACTATGCTCTTCATACTCAGTATAATTTATGGCAGAGAAATGTATTCTTCAATGAAAAGAAGAGTCTACAAAGGAATGAATTATATAAATTCAGAGCTAAAGTTCTGCCTTATTCCATAATAACAATTTATTTAGAAGATTCTGACATTCTGATTCAACGTGCACAGTGCACTCAGCTATTCACAAGGCATATTTTTTTCTTAATGAATGCTAAAGTATATTCCTTAGACCAAAGAAAGATATACAGTTCTATTTATGGTAATACTTTGATATACGTATTTAATTTAGGTTTGGAAGCCTTCTTAAATGTCTCTTTTCATATGTGAAACACAGGATGAGATGGTATCTATTAAGCAAATGCTTTAAATTCTAACACTAAGAAAAAAATATCCCAGTGGATCCTGAGCTACTGCATTGGTTAATTGCTTTTAGGATTTTACATATTCTTTTACTGCTGCAAAAGCATATTATGTGTAGAAGTAGATCAGGATGAAAATGTTAAGAATGAGGTAGGAGTGGTCACGACCAACAGGTCACGCAGAGCGGTGCCACTTATGCTGCACTCGGCGGCGTGGAACTAAGGGTGGCGAAACAACCAGCAAGCTGGGCTTCAGCCAAAGGACTCAGAGCTGTTGCCACTGTTGCCTTTTTTATTTCCTAAAGTAAAATGAGAATTGGCATTTGCAATCTTCAAAAGCGCCATAGAAAAGTAAGAAAGCTAAGCAATCCACATATCCGGGAGAATTCCCTTAAATGTACAGAAAATTCTTTGGTAATTTTTCTTCATTCCAATGAGCAGCAGTAAATAGATTAATAGCACTTAACTGGGAAGAGTATGTCAGTGATCAGTATTGAAGGTTTAAACTGTTACATAAAAAAACTCAGAAATACACTGATGCCTAACTTTCTATTACTGTGTTATTTATAAGACAATTTTCACATAGATTAATATACTATTTAAAAGAGGATAGGCCTAAAGTTCTCAATTAGAAAATAACTACATGGTTATTTTAGGTGTTGAATAATATTAATACTGCTATAAATGATCATGTAAGTATAATTTATATTGTTTCAAAAGAGAGAATGCAGCATGGCTCAAAATGGTGATTACAAGTTTTTGTATAAATATTCAGAAAACCCAGAATACCAGAGCTTGGAAAAAAATATACCAAGGTATACAAGTAGTAATTACTTGTGTATTAAGATATTGACTCTTTAAAGTCTGCTACCTCAATTACTAGTTACATATAAACCCCCATAGTTGTATGTGCCTAGTATATACATATTCTACACCCAGGAAATGAGATAGTTAACATTTTTGGAAAATGGCTATGAAAACAACAATAAAGAAAGGGTCTATCTACTTTATTTCCGAGGAGTGGTTTATTACTGACAACTATCTGAACATGTGACTGAGTTTGTGCTTAAATGGCAATTCAAATGATTTTTCCACATTTTTCATCTCTAGAGATTTTCAATGTTCCAACTTTCTCTAAGAGTTCTTTGGTAGTACTGCTTTCCTCTTCACTGGAAAATATCTATTAATGAGATCTCCCTATCACTGTATCGCTAATAAATCAAATCTACAGATTCCCTTCTGTGTCAATGCCTGGTCTCTGTTCTTCAGGCACCACTGCCACTCCATTTTTGGATGTCTTCTTTAGGCAAGGACCATTTCTTTCAACTTAGACAGAGGGGCTCACTTTCACTTTCTCTAGCACTACTTCATTTCCCTAGCATTGTCAGTATCCTTCTTTTTTCCCCTTCACAGGAGATTTTCCTGTACTTTTTATACACCTCAAAAGAGAGAACCATTGAAACCACCTCCTTAACTATCTACTAGTTAAAATGATGAGGGATCCAGAGAAGTTCAATAACTGGCCTATATACTGGTTAGTGACTCCAATCAATCTGTACTCACATTGTGCCTTTTTAGACCTCTGCATGTATGCTCCTCAAAACAGAATTGGGAAGAATCATCAATTAATAAGTTTCCTACAAGAAAGGTTTCTACCACTTTCAATTAACATATCCCTTCTCCTTCTACTATTAAAACTTCCTTGCAATTTTTCAACATATGAGCATCTTCCTGGGTCTACTTCTTCCCTAATTTTTCTTTTTAAAATATCTGTTAAAAGATACATACAAAAGTTATCTTGCCCACAAACTTCTGTACACACATTATTTCCTAGCTGAAATTGTTTAATTATCTTTCCTAAGTCAAATGTCACCTTTCAAAAATGTCCATCTACTATCTACTACCAAAAAACTACAGCTTTAACTTCTCATTTTCCTACCTGTTTTGTTCTCTTCCTCTGAAAATTCACTTGGGTTCCCACTCTTTTAAAAAGTTCCATTTTTTCATTTTCCTAACTCTTTCTTGAGAGTTTCAGAGTAGGTTGCTTTTTCTCCCAACCTAGGGAAGATGTATATCTCTTTGTTGTTTGCCCTTACCTAGTCAGGCCATCATGCCTTTTCCTTTCAAACATCTTTAAGACACCCCCAGATAAGTTTTTCTAAAATCCATATAATTACTTTATATATTTTGGATATCAAACCCTTGTCTGAGCTATCATTGGCAAATATATTCTCCCATATAGTTGGTTCCCTTTGAATTTTGTTGGTGTTTTCTTTAGCTGAACAGAAACTTTTCAGTTTGATATAGTCCCATTTGGTTTATTTGTTCTTTTATTTCCTTTGCCCTTGGAGAAGTATCAGTAAACATATTTCTGTGTAGGTTATCTAAAATTTTACTGCCTATATATTTTCTCCAACACCAGGAAGATAGACAGCTCCATTGAAAAATGGGCAAAGGACCTGAACAGACAACTCTCTGAGGAAGACATACAAAGGGCCCAAAGGCATATGAAAGAATGCTCAACCTCACTAGCCATTAAAGAGATGCAAATTAAATCCATAATAAGATACCATCTCACACCTGTCAGAATGGCTATCATCAACAAATCAACAAACAACAAGTGCTGGTGAGGATGTGGGCAAAAGGGAACCCTGGTGCACTGTTGGTGGGAATGTAGGCTGGTGTAGCCACAATGGAAAACAGTATGGAGTTCCCTTAAAAAACTAAAAATGGAACTGCCTTTTGATAAAGCTATTTCACTACTAGGATTATACTCAAAGAACCCTTAAACACCAATTCAGAAGAATCTATGTACCCGTATGTTCATGAAAGTGCTATTTACAATAGCCAAGTGCTAGAAACAGCCTAAGTGTCCATCAGCGGATGACTGGGTCAAAAAACTTTGGTACATTTACACAATGGAATTCTATATAGCAGAAAGAAAGAAGGAACTCCTGCCCTTTGCAACAACATGGATGGAACTGGAAAGTATTATGCTTAGTGAAATAAGCCACTTGGTGAAAGACAAATACCATGTGATCTCACCCATTACAGGACAATAATGAACAAAACAAACAAGCAAAACAGAACCAGATACATGAATACAAGGAATAGACCTTCAATGGGCAAAGGGGAGGGGGTAGGAGGAGGCAAAGAAGGGGAGCAGTTTAGTCAAGGAACTAGCACGGAAGAACGATGAACATGGGTAACAAATGGGATTGACTTCGGGTGGGGAGTGGGTGGGTGGGGAAGGGGACAGAGGGGAGGAAAAAGGGGATGGATGTAATACAACAACAATAAAATTAAATTAAAAAAAGGAAAAATATCCATATAATTACTGAATGGCAATCAACAGCCACATGCTGTTGCCATAACTTAATCATCAATGTTATTTCCTCATATCTTTTAATTTTAGGAAAGTAGAAATGTAGAATTGAAATGGATATTAAAGGTTCTTTAGTCTAATCCCAACCAAATGTAAGAATTCCTTGTATCAAATTCTTGAAAAGTGATCATTAAAGCTTTCTTTACTTGAATGCTTCAAAAGACAGAAAGTTCAGTAGTTTACAATGCAACCTATTCCACTTCTCAAATAATATAGTCAGTATATTGAGCCTATTTAACTTCTATAATCCAGAATCAAAGACTTTGTCATAAAGTTTCAGAATATCATATATAGGTCAGGGTTGAGAACAGCTAAATTAGTAAGTCTTCCATAAGTTCCTTTGGTGCCATAATTTTAAGATCAGGATGCTATTTACTAGGTTTCAAAAGTTGTCCCTCCCCACCCCGTTCCCTGTGGTACTGAATACTTTCCATCAACTGTACTCAATTATTCAAGGAAAATAATCTCAATTTTTTATCTGAGACATTAAAAGAAAAATTAAAAGTCTTTAGCTAATGCTAGTTCTACAGTTCTCAAGAAATTGGTTTCTTCGTATTTTAGTACCTTGTGATAAGGTACCTATTTAGTTATGAGTGTAGGATTAGATCCAATCCTTTCATAAAGCTAAAAAAATCATGTATCTATAGAACTTTCTCTACTTTACTAAGGAAAGTATATGTTTCCAAGAATTACATTTAAAGCAACTGTGAGGGACAATCCATGTTTTATATTTCATTTCTTTTAAATTCATTGATTCTGGGCCAAATATCAGATTCACCATTTAATTTCTTATTAAAGGATGAATCTAGTATTTGTGATACCTAATCAAAGTGGTAGTGTATACACAATCTTATCTATATGTGTATACTATTTTTAAAAAAAGATTTTATTTATTATTTTTAGAGAGAGGGGAAGGCAGAAAGGCAGAGAGGGAGAGAAACATCAATGTATCGTTACCCTTCACCTGCCTCTAGCTACAAACCTGGCTGGAGACCTGGCATGCAACCTGGTTACGTGCCCTGGCTAGGAATTGAACCAGTGACCTTTGGGTTCATAGGCTAGCGCCTACCACTGTGCCACCAGCCAGGGCCTATATGTTATACTATTGAAATAAACATAATGAAGATCATTATATGTTTAATGTGAACATAGCATAAGACTCTGTGATAAAAGGCATAATTTGGGGAAAAGTAAATAAATAAATATGGTAAAATCAAGATTTTAGTGGTAAAATCTTGAAATCAAGCAAATATGCTAACTGCCTGGCTGGACTGGTTTAACCTTGAGGTTGATTTAAAGGGTAGTTTTTAATTTGATAGGTGTGGAAAAGGGGAAGGTGGGAAGCAGAGGGGTGGAACCTAGTGAGTCAGCTCTATAACATAAATTGCTGTTGGGGTGAACAGGCTGGGTTACAGTATTAGCTGAAAACCCTATGTGTTACAGGCTTTGAAGTCAGTTCAGCTTTGATGTTTTACTTTCATAGCTAATCATAAGATAGTATGGAAGAGGGAAAAAAAGTAAGACTTTCCAATAATGTCCCTGGTGTGTGTCACTGCTCAGGAAATACTATCATGAAAAAGATTGGTGTCTGTGTGAACTTTTAAGTAGCACTGACCTGCTTTTTATTTTGAAAAAGTTTAAATCTTTGGTGCAATAATTAAATTATCTGTTAGTCTGGGTCATGAACATGGATACGTAAAAACATTCTTAAATTTGTTACTAGAAAATGTAACTCAACCAATAAGGAAAAGGGTATTAATGACAATTTGAGGTTGTCATTAGTTCTAAGTATTACATCAAGATATATACACATCTTGAAATCTAGTATACTTAGATCAAGAACTACATATATAGTATACACGTATGTGGTTCCCAACCTTGAGGAACTTATCAGCTGAGGACTGATAACCCTGACTGGAAGGAGCTTAGACATCAGGCAGTAGAAGACTGAAGCTCAGAGAAGTTGGCTTATTGTGTAAACAAAAGATGAAACTGCCAAACACACTTATCCACACACATATATTAAGTAAATGATGACCAAGAGACAGCATATAGAAATAAAGGGATAAGAGCATCTTGTGAGTTGTTGGCTAAAATAAAAATTACAGGAATTCCACTCTTAGACACAGCATTGTTTCTCTAACCAGTTATTTCTGTAACACCTTTATGCACCTGCCACATGTACAAACTATCTAGTATTTTCATTATATTAACTAGCTTTCTTTAAAAAATATACTTTATTTATTTTTAGAGAAGAGAAAGTGGGGAGAAAGAGAGGGAGAGAAGAAGCATCAATGTGTGATTGCCTCTCACATACCCCAACTGGGGACCTGGCCCACAATTGAGGCCCTGACTGGGAATCGTACTGCAGACCTTTTGTTTTGCAGGTTGGTGCTCAATCCACTGGACCACACTAGGCAGGACTTTACTAACTTTTTCTATTTGCCTAGTCCTAAGCAATAATATTCATTAAGAAGATTTCATGTATTATTCACCTTTTTCTTTTTTTAAAGATTTTATTTTTTATTATTTCCAGAGAAAGAGAGGAAGGGAGAGAGGCAGAGAGGGAGAGAGACATCAATGTATGGTTGCCTTTCACCTGCCTCCAGCTACGGACCTGGCTGGACACCTGGCTTGCAACCTGGTTATGTGCCCTGGCTGGGGAATCAAACCAGAGACCTTTGGGTTCACAGGCTGGCACCTTATCCACTGTGCTACCAGCCAGGGCTTATTCACCTTTTTCTAATGTATATTAGAATAACCAAATATTTACAAAAATAAAAATGGTTCACCCGTGAACCACCAGTAATGTATGTATAAAACACTGCCATGGAAAACTCAGGGAAGACTGAACCCTAATTATTTACATGGTACTTACATGAAAACTATGCCTTTTAAGCCTGTACTTCTTAAGTATTTAGATGTCCATATGTCCAGTGACCTAGGATAACTTGAATTTAAAATTTTCTTTTCTTTCCTACCTTAAAATTTTGTTTAATTAGTAGAGCCGGCTGAGCTTACTCAATGGGTAATGAATAACCTGTAGTTAAAAATTTCTTTAATACAACCACAGCCTAAGACCAAGGTAGTAACATAAAAAGTTGAAAGGAAAAACATTTCCTTTTGATTCTTTTTTAATAGTGCTATCTTACTGCCTATGACTTTAAAAGGAAAAAAAAAAATCTGTGTAGCTTTTCTAGGTAGAAAGAAACTACAGAAATAATTTTACAGGTACAACTTTAATGGTAAAAGGAGAAGAACAATTAAAGTTCTATGGCATTCCTCCTGTGTACATGTTGGTATCATGATGAAGAATCCAAAGGCAGATACTGGGAGAGAGGGGTTAACGGCATCTCATGGAGACCAATCTTGCTCCTCTATTAAGTTCTTATCCTTTAAGTGCATTAGAGTTGACTGTAAATATAAACAAAAGCCACTGGTGGGCAATTAAATTTGAAGAAGTAGCCCATAAAAAGTGGAATATTCAGTATGTATTAGACTCAGTTACACAATATCTGATTTAATAGTTAAGATTTTAAGCATTCCTCTTATAATACATGTTAAATGGCCTCAACAAATCATGTTCTGTAATGTAGCAAAATGACAATTTCAATGTAGTCTAAGGCTGGTAGGACAAGAACATTAAAGCAAATTAATCGGCAATGCTCTATCTACACTAAAAGGTTGAAAATCTGTAGGCATTTGTAACAAGAACTTTGAAATGAATTTGCCATTCCTAAAGTCATCTCACTAGACAGGAAAGAGGAACTTGGCATGTGACCAATAAAGTATGAGAGAGCAACACCTCAGGGTTAGAGGGCACCGATGACTTCAACAAATCTCACCAGCTAGGACAACAGATTAAGCCAGGGGATAGGTTGCCCTACAACCTTAACCTGTTAATACCTTTAAATTCTTAAGAATGACCTCTAGTCTGCACTTTCATATTAGTTGTTAGTTACACTAATTACAGCTTAACTGGTATTGTTGGGACCAGTTTTTCCCTCAAAAGACATGGAGAGAAAGGTTATCTCTAACAGCTTCAAATAACTTCAGCTAAATTCTGTTGTACACATTAAGAGCACTTACCTCCAGTTTTGAAAGGGTCTTTTATAGACATCAAAGGAAAGACACTAAAAGCAACGTGTGTTTGTGGATTCTATAAAGTATTTCATATAGGAAGCTGTAAAAATAAGAACAGTAACTTCTCCTGTGACTAGAACTTTAGACTACCTTAAAACCAGGTAATTTAATTTTTATGTTCATTTTTAACATATAGAGGCTGGTAATTTTAAATATAAGGAGTTAGTTATACCTTAACCACACAAGTGAAGTAAAAATACTTTGCCCATGAAATTCCCTCAAAATATATGGTTTTTAGAAAGGGATAATGAAACTTCTATCATGATCTTTTAGAATCGTTTTAAGTTCAACATTTACATTGATGCTAACCTAACATTATATAGAATTGTGCATATTCCAAACCATTTACAAAGATTCAAATACCATCTGTGAAGTTGCAGTAAATTACTCTGTAACATTAATCTTTAAACCAGGCACTAAATCAGAACAGAAACATACCAAAGAGATTTAAAGCAAGAGAGTCATAACTGAATTATTGAGATTAATGTGAATAGTTTTATATAAAACAGTTGCAGGTTCTCAGTATTACATTGTTTTTGCTTTGAATGAAACATATAAAATTACTTCTACATTGTAAAAATTAGTAACATTTAAGTGACACCAGTGTTAAAGAAGTGTGAAAATGATGGCTAAAGGGTGCTGTTAATCAACGTGTGCTGAGTTAAGAAATACAATAACAAAATTTTGATATAACAAAGACACAATAGGGAATGACTACTGATGTTACAAAAGAAACTTTATAAAAGGAAATCTTTAAATCAAACCTTTTCTTCTTAAAAGATGTTGATCAACAGAATTTTGACAAGTTAAACTCTTTGGGAAAATGAAGAGAAATAATTAGAGTATTGTGGGTCATCAAATCCAAAAGCCAATAATTTTCAGATTCATCATTATCCCATCACATAGAAAGAAAAAACATTGCCAATTAAGCTATGACATTATGCATTCTAATCACGCTGTTTGGAAGGTATACTCAAACTTCTGGTAGTTAAAACTGCATCTTGTAACAATGAAACATAATACTTTACAATAAATTGACTTATCTATCAATACATTTAATGAATAAGTTATTTTTGTGAGAGCAATTCAATTCTGAAATATAGTCACTGAATGATATCAAATAACTTAAATGCATAGAAAATACATGGTCAATGTCCTGTCAGTGTTTTATATCTTCTTTGAGGACAGAAGAGCAGGAAGAGTAGCTGATACATTAGTGATTTCAGTTTACTTGACAGTACATTGGTTAACTAATGTCCCCACTTCATCCCACCAAAGATTTATGGCAGGTAACAATGAACAGATACTATTTTTAATTTTTCAATGTAATTAAAAAATAAAACATAATATGTTTATCCATGAGAGCTGAGGGGTACTTTCATCTTAAATCAAGGACACTGCTAATCCCAAAGAATTCCTATAAAACAGGTTATTACAATCTACTACTTTTAAAGATTTTTAAAATTTATTTTTGGAGAGGGGAGAAGAAGGGAGAAAGAAAGAGACAGAGAGAAGCATCGACGTGAGAGAGACAAGTTGATTAGTGGCCTTCTGTATGCTTACTGACTCAGGATCGAACCTATATCCCAGGCCTGTGCCCTGTACAGGGAATCAAAATGGAGACATTTTCCTTTGCAAGACAATGCACAACCAACTGAGCCACACTGGTTGGGGCTGCAATCTTCCACTAAGTGTTGAAAGACAGGCACCAAATAAAAGTATGGCCAAGAGAGAAATTAAATATGGGAAAAATAACCTTAAAATATCAATAGCTCTCTCCTGAAAAGGTAAATTTGATTGTACCAACAGATAATGTAGGATTAGCACAAAGACTACTGGACTAAGTCTGTGTATGTTCAAATGTTAAAAATGGTCTATGGTACGTATGCTCTTAAGCTATCTCAGGATATAGGTGGGTAAATGAGTGAGCTCCACCCCACTAGAAGGTACTGACTGCATTGAATACTACTGCAAGTAGGCTCTCCACAAAGTGGGTCTCACTCAGGCTTCATGCAGTAATCAGTAAACAGAGCAAAAATGACCCAGGACAGCCAGTGAACAGTTAGATGTATTTCAAAGTCATGAACCTGAATAAGTTTGCTGACTGATCTGTTCAAATGTTTCAAATGTAGGATCTTCCTGTTTTTGGTTACTCCACATTTTCTGTTCTCTCTGTTACAGATAACATAAGCATCTGCTTGTGCACACACATTAAGTCTTCCAAGAAACCAGGGAAACTGAAACAAGAACAATTATAGCGGACATGTTGAAATCCTTCTTTGAGGAAGCTCTCCTCTTGATGCACAGTCCTTGTGGGCTATCAATTACACCACCATGCCTGCAACCCCCTCATACATGTGGCTTCCCCAGGCTGGCCAGTCACTGCCATTCAATCCCTCTGGCTTCAGTGATTAGCTCAGGGATCATTCTAGTACCAAAGCAGGGAGGGCCAATCACAGTTTTCACTAAGATTCTCGTTTGGACACCAGAGCTTTTCCTCTGGGATAACGCTCACTAGGAGATGCCATACTGCTTGTAGCTAGCCCTCCTCCCAGCCCCCTACCACCCTATCAGTGTGAAGAAGGTCCTGTCTGCAAGAAAAGATAAGGCTAGTATGAAAAGAAAGGTAAAGGAGGATATAGAGGGAGAGTCTTGGGGACAGGGTTTGAGCTCCGGTATTTAGTAGTATCAGCAGATCTACTCCTGAGTTTTTCCATTTACATGAATCAATACTTTCTTTTGCTAGCAGCCTAAATTGGACTTACATACTTACAATGAAGAGAGCTGTACTAACACAGTAACTGAAAAGGGTAGATTGTATTCTACTCTTTCTTCAACTTTTAAAAAATGTGAGACTAATATCCACATATGTATATTTGAATCTATAAAATAACTATATAGTGGTGATATTTTTTAATGTTAATATGAGTTTAAAGGCAAGACATTTCCGAATTACCCATGTAAGTGATACAAAGAACTAAAAAGGGTAAGTAATCCAAAGTAATTCATATTCAGCTTTCTAATACTTAAAATAATAAAGGAAGGAGGGTAGTGGGAGGAAAAAAGGAATTTATTCTTCTGATTACATTATTCTAAGCACCACTAAAAGTTGTTTGCATTTGCTGAGAACAAGAGTTTGGTATTGGGAAAAAGTGGTATAGAAATGAATAGGGAAACAAGGGAAAGCTAGCCTGAGGTCATGGTTTTGTTTTAGATAGTGCTCTGAGTAAGCAATCCTCTCATAAACAATTGAGAGCTACAAATAGCTATTTATCCAGGGTAAGAAAGCAGAAGTCATTGGACAATAAATGCTCTTTCCAGAATGAATTTTCATAAACTATACCATGTACACCACTTTAAGAACTGACAGGAAAATAACTGTTGCCTGGCATTCTGATCCATACTGAGATGTATTTCACCTTGAGTTGAGTTATAAAGAACTCCAATAAAAATATCTCAGTGTTCTCGGAATCATTACCTGTCTTCTATTTCCTCAAGATCCTTATTAAATCTGCAAATAGTTAACTCTTAGAAACCTTAAGATCTTAGGCTCTGTGCCTTCTGGCTATTCTCTGGTGCTAAGGGTTTGGAAAGGCAGTTGCTCACTGGAATGCATCAAACATGAGACTTCTCAAAATTATTCACTTCACAACTGTTTCATTATACATACTTTGGGGATTTTTCACAAGTAATATATATTAATAAGAAATAGATCTATCAATGGTAGACCCTAATAGACTTTTTGGTTTGATTCAAAACAAACTCTATCTGCTTAAATAACTTGTGCTAGAAAGTGTCACTCGGTAAAGACAAAGCACATGTGTCAAGGCTCATGCATTTATTGATGACTTCTGACACTGGTGAGTGTGTATGCTTTGGGGAAATATTTTAATCTTCAAATCCTGTGTTGATACCAAGGACTCCTTTTAGGTAGTTTGGAAAGTAGGACTACCACGTGTTAAAGCATTTCAGTATTTATAGGTGGAACCAACACTGAACTTAATAGACAGTATAGGTTTCAATTTTTTTAAAAAGGCATTATTAAGCACTGTACTGTTCTTTATGCCTTTCTAAGCAATTTTCAACAATCCTAGTGAGGTTTTTGTTTTGTTTGTTTTTGTTGTTCTTAGAGTGACTCTGCACAGGACAATTTTGGTCATTTTTATTTCACGTGAGAATAAAACAGATGAGTTTTTTGGTACAAAAATACACTGATACCTAGTCTATCTCCAGTGTCATGGTAGGCACTCTCTTGCATTGTGAGTGGTGGGCAGAGACACTGTGACTGCTCCGTGACAGTTGAAGGGGTTTCCAGTCAGATTTTCTTTTTTGCAAACAAAGTCAACAAGGCTACTACTAAAGATGTCTTTGGTGCCTGACATTTTTTTTCAATTACCAAACCCTTCCCAATGTTTCTTATGATAGTGTAATAAATTTAAATGACCTCAATAACAACTTTTTATCAAAAGCCTAGTGGAGACTATTGACTCTTGAGAAGTATAGGCCAGTGGATATGCTAACCACTAATATCGTTGGGTTTGCTGACTAGTCATGCCAAGGCTTGTGTCATAAGTTAATAAAAGAACCAGTTACATGAAGAATCATTTGTGCTTTAAAAGTTTCCTAGAGATTGATATATTAATCTTTAAATTTAATAATAAGAAAATATTTTTCCTAATGCACTTTGTAAGATTCTGTAATTGGGTTCATGTACTAAGAACTCCAACTTTTTTGCTATGGCTGTCACCATTTTAACCACCATATTTAACCCTCAATTGCAGTAATTGGTCCAGCCTTGATTTTAACTCAAAACAAACTCCTTTGACTTTTTCCTTCTACTTCTGATTTTTGGTCTTCCCTCTCTCTTTTCTCACATCTTCAATTTAACAACTCCTAGTTATCCTTCAAGTCTTGGCTCAAGTTGTCCTTGCTGTTAAAAGAGGTGCTTCATAGATGTTCAAGCACTGAGGAAGTACAGAGGTGTAATGCTACTGCTTGTTAGCATGTGAGAATGTGGAGCCTAAAGGAAGAGGTGGAGTAGGTTTGAGGTCACAGCAAGGGAGATGGCCAAAGCAGCTGTGCTGGGCCCTATGCCTTTGCTTGCCATGCTCTGGTATGTTCCCTTTGATCTACATTGCTCAAGTTTTGCATAATGTATTTAAAATATGAATATTAGTATATACATGGACATTTTTAAAAGTATAAGTGAGACACCAAACCACTGCTCCATTTATACTTTAAAATGTAATATTTTCAAGAATATTAACAGTATAAAAACATGTGTAGTCAGACAATATAATTAAATGTATATGTACATTTGTGATTAGGACAGGTGGAGTTTTATGGGTGAGTCAATAAATGCATATGGAGATAAACATGCTAAAGATTTATAAGATGTTCCACTGAATAAATAAAATCATTACTGTCCTCATTAAAACAATGATAGAAAACCTATACTTGCTTTTGAGTAGAAAGTGGTATCTCATTTATGTATGGTTTTATTTCAACTGCAATATCACTGCATCAATTGTAAGAAAATATTTAATCTCACAAATTCAAGCACCTTCTGTTTCCTAAATGTTCACATTGTGTATACAGAGAATGTTCACCAAATAAATTGTTTACTGACTAATGCAAAAAACTCAGTTTAAAAATAAAAATGATACAATCTTTTATGGGGTATGCCATTTCTGGAAACTCAAATAAAAAGGATAAAGATTCTTTCACTTCTCATTTAAAAGCATAATGTTTTTCTTAGTATTTTACTTAAAATTTCTTGGCTCAGAAGACACAAATTTATGGCTTTAGATTAACTACTTTAATGATATGACACAGAGGCAGCAAAACATTCTTTCCTACCTATGGTGTTGGTGCAACTGCTTCTTTAGGAGAGTAAGGAATAACATAATAAATCTTTGTATTGTAAGTCTGTTCCCACCTCTTCTCTTTAGTTTAAATCTCAGAGGTAATACATATTTAATGAGAAGACTGGTGCCATAAAAGTATGTTTGGAATGAGGTAATCATTTATAATATTTGCATGCATTTAATGACTTATTATTATGGAAAAATTATTTACATTTCATATACTAAGGAGATGTACTTGGGGTCTTCTTGGGTTCAGTAATATTCTTAAAACTACTTATGCATACAATCAGTGTCTAAGCACTTGCTATTAGCTGTTTTAGGTTTGCTTTTCATAAATATAACACAATCATAATAAATTAAGGCAAGTCACTTGACTGTCCAAGTGACTTTATTAGCTGGATGAACTTAGTGGCTGATAATGTTTAGCAGAAAGTGACGGGGCTTTCTCAATACCTTTTGGGGAAAATAGAATTAAATGTTTATCAAAATATCTCCAATTTTCATTCCAAGATAATGCCTCTCAATATCATTGATGAGATTTCAACTGTTCTACTTCTAAAATAAAGAGAAATAAGTAGCCATTGTAACTGTTAAAATTTTTTTTTTATTTATCTATGTTTTCCCCCTAAAATATATATATTTTTTGAGATAAAAGAAGAGAAGGAGCAAGAGGAGGAAAGAAACATCAATGTGAGAAACATCAATTGGTTGCCTCTTGCACACACCTTGACTGGGGCCCAAACCAGCAATGCAGGCATATACCCTGATCAGGAATCGAACTCATGGCCTTTACTTTGTGGGATGATGCCCAACCAATTGAGTCAGAATAGGCCATCACTGTAATTCTTTAGCCCATAAAGTTATTGGTTGGGAAAAATGTTATTTTTCTTGAAATTTTCCTGGGGGTAAGGAGTAGCCCGGGGTGGTGATATTTATGTAAGTGGCCTAGAGACAGGATGCAGATCTGGGGTCTGCCTGATGCTATGGCTAATGCCCATTCCTTCCCATCATACCATCTCCTTTACATATAATGACTTCCTCATACAAAAAAATAAACAAGTCTCTTTGCCTTCCAACAGCCCCCCCCCCCCCATTGCCAAACACAACTATATTTTCTCTACATCAGGAGTGGTAGGTTTTATGGACTGAATGGTGTTCCCTCACCCCTCAGTGTATATGTTGAAGTTTTAACCTCCTAGTACATCTTGGAATATAACCTTCTGTGCAATTCCCAGTCAGGGCAGGTGCCTGGGTTGCGGGCCAGGTCCCTAGACAGGGGCATGTGAAAGGCAACCGATTCTCTCCTTCTTCCTCCCTCCTTCCCTTTCCCTTTCACTAAAAAAATAAATAAATAAAATCTTAAGAAATAACCAATACTGTCCATACCTTGATTCTGAACTGTGAATCTTCAGAACTATGAGACAAAAGGTTTCTGTTCTTTAAGCCACCCAACCTAGTACACTGATGAAGTAGGCTTTGGGCACTGAGTGCGTGGACACTCAGTGAAGAAATAGTATGAATGAAGGCAAGGTTGAGTTTGCATTTGGGAGACTAGTGAGGGCACAGCAGGAGATCAGGAAGGGGAGATGGGGATCACAGTGAGAGGACCAGGGTCACCCTCCTCTGTATCTTCCTCCTTATAATCTGTATCCCCATGTCCTCCATATTCAATCTGTGGAGCACTGTACTTATTCATAGAGATTCATTCAATTATGATAGGCTAGAAATGTCAGAGAGCATTGCTTTCAATTCTATAATGCTGTATGGATTTTCAAAATCTTTATTTAAGATTAAAAAATATATATTTCCAGAGAGAGGGGAAGGGATAGAGGCAGAGAGGGAGGGAAACATCAATATACAGTTGCCTTTCACCTGCCTCCATCTATGGACCTGGCTAGAGTCCTGGCTTGTAACCTGGTTATGTGCCCTGGCTGGGAATCAAACCAGTGACCTTTGGGTTTGCAGGCTGGTGCCTATCCACTGAACCACCACCAGCCAGGAAAAATCTGTATTTAAATCTTTCATTATATGTTGCCTTATCTAGTTGTCATTTGACAGCTAAGAAAAAGGACTTTATAATTATCTTCCAATTCCAAGTCATTCCCCAGTGTTAGATAGTAAGTTTTGTACCAACTGAGATTACATTTTCTGTTCTTTCATTTGTATAATCTTGGCTATTAATTGTTGAACACCTACTATGTGGAAGTTTCTACAGATGTAAAAGAGTGATTTGTGAGATACAAGTAAGACACAGACAAGGTACAGTGGACACACAATAAAGAGAAAAATTATTGGGTACCTACTTTATAAAAGGGAAGTCCTAAGGGTTTCTTTCCATATTGCCTAATTGTATGTTTTAAACAACTCTCTCGCCCAATGAATTACTAAGCATATTTTACAGTTGAGAAACTGAGGCTGAAAGAAGTAACTCCTTCAAAGTAACAGAGAAAGTAGGTTTTGAGCCAGGATTTGAACCCAGAAATGCCTATTTCCCAAACTATGCCTGGCTATAAGCCCACACTTCCTTGGCAGGTCCTTCTGGTTTAGAATATTTATAAACAATTGATGTTACCAGAGGTTAACACTTTTTATGTTATATAACAGGAGGATTTGCACATATAAATCTAAATGAAGACCTCCTATATCTGAAACCTACAGTATTTATGAAGGTTGTAATCATGTTTATTTGTTTAAAGTAGATGCTTCTCATACTTTAAGCTCCTTGAGGATCAGGATGAGACTATCTTTTGGTCTTTGGTCACCACTTCACATTAGCACCTGCTATATAGGGTACTCAATTAGTATTTATTGAATCTAGTTAAATTTTAATTAGGCTGGTATATGAGCTAAATTATTTCCCCACAAAAATTCCTATGTTGAAGTACGAATCCCCAGTACTCCAGAAGGTGACCTTATGTAAAGGAAGAATCCTTTTTAAAAAATTGAATTTATTAGGGTAACACTGATTAATAAAACTATACAGGTTTCAAGTGCTCAGATCTATAACATGTCATCTACATGCTGCATTGTGCACTCATCCCTCAAAGTCAAGTCTCTTTCCACCATTTATCCCCCTTTACTCTCTCCTACTTACCCCCACCTCTTTTCCCTTTGGCAATTACTATACTGTTGTCTGTGTCGTCCTTATTTCCCTAAGTTTCATTTTTTCAGTTTAGAATCACTTTGTCAAGTAACACTTTTACCTTCCACTAGGATTTTGTTGGAATGGCATTGTAGTTTTTACTTTACACACAATGTACATAGATAATACAATTTTGCACCCTAAAAATGAATTCATCATGAATATAGTCTGCCAAGAAAACTGATACATGCTGTTTAGTAAGCAGGACTACATCTAGAAGAAAGCCATAAACAAAAATGGTTATTCTGAAAAAAAATTCCCATGGTACAGTTTTTATGTAATAAAGATGTACAGTATACATATTGGGCAAAATGAAATAATGAAGAAGTTAGATGCTAATAAGTTAGATGCTAAGATAGTGTTTTAGAATAAGACAGAATATCTTAACACCTCAAGATTTCTTTGGACAATAGGTAGGAAAATTTCCAGAAAAACAAGAAATTACTATTTATGAGAGGAATCTAAAGTGCGAAGGATTGATAAAAGTGTAAGAATAAGAAAGGCATTCATTAACACAGAATACAGTATTTAGTTTGAATCTGAAAGGGTTAAGTAAGAAATGATTCACCTTTACAGTACACTGAGCCAAAGATATCCAGAAAATTTAGAATACTAGGAATGGCCTATTAGATATGTACTGTATCAAGAAAAAACTCCTGAAAGTAAGGTGGCCAAAAGGAAGATGTTTCATAAATTCTGAAATTGCAGATTTACAAAGAGTCATGGTACCTTTCAAAAATGTGATAAAGACTATCATCATCATATATCTTAAAAGAAAATGAACATATATTATACAAACACACCATTCTGCTTATTCTAAAGGGATTCAGTGTCTTCAGATTAAGAATACCTGCCTGTCTAAAGGATATAAGATAAAAGAAAAATCTGATAAAGAAACATTATAAGAATGATTGTGAAGATCCTATTGAGCAAGTGGTTAGAAGTTTTGCCTTTAACTGAGGTTGGGGCAATGTGGCAGATATGAAGACTTGTTGGACTGTTGTTTGACATCTGCCTCTATTAACTACTGCATCAAAATTTTTGTCGCTTAAGATACCAGTGGAACTGTTGTTAGTGAAATGATTTATCTTGATTTATTATGTTACTTGATCTCTATACATTTGAGACGATTAACCATTGACAACACAACTCAGTTTTCTCCCAACTCTATGTGTGGTTCCCCCTCAATGCTGAGGAGTCTTAGTACTATTATTATTATTATTGGCTTTCTTTTTTTATTAATTATGCTATCACAGTTGTCCCAATTTTCCCCCTTTATCCCCCTCCACCCAGCATCTCCCACTCCCTTCAGTGATCCCCCATCCTTTGTTCATGTCCATGGGCCAACCATATATGGTTTTTAGCAACTCTCTTTCCTATACTTGCTCTTACATCCCCCTGCCTGTTCTGTAACTACCAATTTGTACTTTTTAAAAAAATTATTTTATTATTATTTTTAGAGAGAGGGGAAGGGAGAGAGGCAGAGAAGGGGAGAGACATCAGTGCATGGTTGTCTTTCACCTGCCTCCAGCTACAGACCTAGATGGAGACCTGGCTTGGCAACCTGATTATGTTGCCCTGGCTGGGAATCGAACCAGTGACCTTTGGGTTCACAGGCTGGTGCCTTATGCACTGAGCCACCAGCCAGGGCTAATTTGTACTTCTTAATACCTGCACCTTTTCCCTCCTTCCTCCAAAACCCCCTCCTCACTGGCCACCACCCCAACAATCTCCATATCTATTCTGCTTGCTTGCTTAGTTTGTTTTTTAAATTCAATTGTTGATAGTTATGAATTTACTGTCATTTTAATGTTCATAGTTTTGATTTTGTTTTTCTTAGTAAGTTCCTTTAATATTTCATATGTTGATTTGATGATGATGAGGAACTCCCTTCACTTTACCTTGTATGGAAAGCACTTTATTTGCACTTTCATTCCAAATGATAGCTTTGATGTTAGAGTAATCTTGGTAGTAGGTCCTTGCTTTTCATCACTTAACAGTATTTCCTGCCTGCAAAGTTTCTTTTGAGAAATCAGTTGACAGTCTCATGGGAATTCCTTTGCAGGTAATTATCTGCTTTCTCTTGTTGCTTTTAAGATTCTCTTTATCTTTGGCATTTTCATTATGATGTGTCTTGGTATGGTCCTCTTTCCAACCATCTTGTTAAGGACCCTCTGAGCTTCTTGGACTTGTATGTTTATTTCCTTCATCAAACTAGGGAAGTTTTCTTGTATTATTTTTCAAATAGGTTTCAATTTCATGCTCTTTCTATTCTTTTTCCGGCACCACTATGATGGAAATGTTAGAATGTCTGGAGTTGCTCCAGAGGCTCCTTACACTATCCTTGATTTTTTTGGATTATTTTTTCTTCTTGCTACTGAGTGGGTGCCTTTTTCTTCCTTGTGTTATAAATCATTGATGTGATTTTTGGCTTCATTCACTCCACTGTTGATTCCCTGGGTCTTTTTTATGTTGAACTACTCAATGAGCTCTTTGTGTACCCTTCTGATCAGTGTTTTGAACTCTGCATCTGATAGATTGCGTATCTCCATTTTGTTTAGTTCTTATTCTGGAGTTTTGTTCTGTTCTTTCATTTGGACCATATTTCTTTGTCTCTGCATTTTGGCAGCCTCCCTGTTTGTTTTTATGTATTAGGTAGAGCTGCTTGGACTCCAGGTCTTGTTAGAGTGTTCTAACTTAGCAGGACCTACGATGTTATCTCCCAAGGTGTGCACTCAAGGTGCACCCTCATGTGGGCTGAGTACTCCCTCCTTTTGTTGGTTAAGTGTTGATTGCTGTCAGTAGGTTAAGGGGAGGGATTTACCTAGTCCAGACAGCTGGTAGGACTGGCTATGACCCCTGGCCAGCAACTACTACCTCCCTCCATGGCTTGTGGAGCTGGTTGGGTAATGCTCTGACATAGTCTGTATCCATCTGCTAAATGCCCAGGCTCTGGGGTTTCCTGGGTGATGTAGGCAAAGGTTATCCTCCACCTATGTTGTGTCTGGGGCCTCTCAGTGTGAGCTGTAAAGTGATACGTAGATGGCTACTGCTAGTGCTGGACCTGCAGCCACTCAGAGAGAGGTAAGGGGACTAAGTTCAGTTGTTGCTTGTGAGTGAATTTAGGAAGATCTGAAGCCTGTTCCTAGCCCAGCCTTTCATGTGGAAAAGCCACTGTTACCATCTTGGGTGGACTATAAGTTGGATGGGGTGAACCCTTAGGTAATCATCAGGGCAGGGCTTACCATGTGAGCCCAGCTGATGGAGATTCAGATATGGTGCTGCTCACTGTGGTTTTGTGTAGGGGAGGCTCAGAAAAGGTACAGTGGCCACTGTCTACAGCTCTGTCTGGGAGAAAGCTGCCCCCCCACCTCTTGCCCTCATGCTAGACACTTCAGTTCCTTCCCATATTCCAGTGGTGCCCTTCAAGGTGCTGCCCCAGTGCTGCAGCCTAGAGGGAGTGAGTCTGAGTAAGGCTCTGTGGGTTGCCAGAACCTTTAAGAAGAGGCCTGAGAATCCTGCAGTTTCTTCCGCTGACCCAACCCCTACTAGACTTTAAACTAAAAGTTATGGTGACTTATCTTCTTGGCACTGGAAGACTGTGCTGGGTAGTCTGGTATGGAGTTGGGATCCCTTGCTCCCAAGATATCCCTCCATTTCATATCCACCACACATGTGTTTGGGACCAGCCAGTTCCAAATCTCTGAGTCTCTGACTCTCCATCCCTCCTACCTACCTGGATGAATGTGGTTTCTTTAATTCCTTAGTTGTTGGGCTTCCATACAGCTCAATTTTCTGATAGTTTTGAATGGTTTGTTCTGTAGTTCAGCTATAATTTTGCTGTGGTTGTGTGAGGAGGTGAGCTGTGTTTACCTATGCCTCCATCTTGACCAGAAGTCTGGAATCTTATTGTTAAGGTTTCTACCCATAAATCTTAAATCTCTGGAAAGTCTAAAATGTTTTAAATATCAAGGTCCCTGCAAGGTCTAGCATTTCTCTTTTATAGTCAAGTCAAGAGTACCAGTGATGGAAAGCCTCATTTTAAATGATGTGAAGGCTGATTAGTGACACATACCAGCGCTCGCCTAAGCAGAGGCGCAGCAGCTGTGTGAATGGTGCAGCTGTGCAGGTGCTTAGGCAGGCCCTGGGAGCTGCTCCCTGCGTCTGAGAGCCATTACCATTCCTCCAAATCTGCAGGGGCTGCAGAATTCAAGGGGAAGCCTGGCTCAGAGCCTCCTCAAAGCACAATCACAATCATTCATCCCAGCAATAAGCACTGCCTCACCCTCTACGGGAACATCTCCCTTTCAAGGCTTTCCAGAGGGCTGCCTAGAAAAAGAAAGGGTTTGGTGCTATGTGACTTTTAGTAGGATGGTCCGAAAGTGAGTGATTAGTCACCTATTAAATCTAAGGCCAAGCAACTGAAGTTCAGTTCCATTTTCACTAACCTATGTATATCATCAGTAATCTATCTTCAGACATTGAGAACAAGAAACAATTTTTTTTCTTTTGAAAGAAATCAGAAGAACTCCTCCCCCCACCCCCCACCGCCCAAAGCAATTAATTAAAAGTAAGTTAAGCAGGAAATAAAAATAAAAAGCTTGTTCTTTGAAAACACCTATCAATGACTTCTTTGTAAGACTGATCAAGGAAATAAAAAAAAAAAAAAAAAAACTGACAAGATTACTAAGCAAAGAGAACACACAAACTCAGGTATAAATATAGTGATAAATTATAAAGTAATAAATATCACATGCAGGGGTAGCACCCTGGTTGTGAAAATACAGAGGCTGACTGGTACTCATTTGGTATATATATATATATATATGATGACCAAAACTGACCAATGTGGAAGCAGAAAGCCGGAAATGACCAATTTCACAGAAGAGACTGGAAAAGCAACTTAAGATGTACCATGATAAAAAACCACCAGGAATGTTGTTTTAACAATCACAAATATACTCTGAAAAGCCCATGTGCTCAAGAGAAAGTAAGGGAAATTCCCAGAGAATAAACCAAATGGAGCTGAAAACCAGAGAAGGAAGCTGGAATGGAGCTACTGTTGTTCAGTTTGCCAATCACAGTAACAAAGGGGTTTATAAATAAAACCACTGTGGCAGGACAGGAAGTAAACCTGGACTACATAAGGTGGAGAGCTGACTTGAGACCCTCACTTAAAGCTGGGCACTCTAAATGAAAAGGTGAACTTGAAGGTTGAGTTTGCAACCTTCAAGAAGGGGAGAACCAGAAATCACGTTCTGGGAGGCTCTGTGTACCCCTATTCTACCCTTAAACCATCCCCCTGGAGGTACCTAGGATCCTGAGCTCTGTGTTTGGGTTTACATGAAGTTCTGCTTATTTTTGATAAAAAGGAACACTGCAAGTCTTCTGTGACTTGAGTTTAATAAATGTTTGCTGAAAAAGTAATGAGTTCCCATCTTCACAGTTCTGAGAATGAGCACATTTAGTTCCAGTTTAACCATGAAAACTTGACCCTCCCATCCTCTCCCTCTGAACTTTCTCTCCTGTACTAGAATAAAGCCCTTAAACTGAAAGAAGCATGGGATGTTTAGATGGGGAGGTCAGCATCCTGAAGCTAAATTCAACTTAATACCCCAGGTAACGTGGTTGTAGATATGGCCTTGAAGCAATGGTAGAGGGGAAAAGAGTGCGGAAATCAACTGCTATCTCTACAGGCTACATATCCGACTGTGTTTTCTGCCTGCACCCCACTGCAGCCACAGCCAGCATGTGCGCTGGTGAAAAGCATGGTCCCTGTCTGTCTAGATCACTGCTAGATCCTCACACCTGAACTTTGTCTGGCATAGGTAGGAAGCCAATAATTATTTGCATAATGTTAAATAGACGGATCTCTGAAGCATTAATGGTGGAAAGACTTCCATCTTGCTTGGAGATAGGTTTCAATACACAAAATTTTGCTTAAGAATACTGAAATCTGTTCTTTCTAGATCTACCTACATACAATTTTTTTTCAAATTTACAAATCAGAGTAAACATAATAAAATGTAGACCAAAAAGAGAAATAAAAGAGAGCAATTATCTAAGTTAAGGCCCACATATTAAAACTAGTCCATTTTCAAAACCAAACTGCAGAGAAAGGGTTCATTAGTTGGCTAAAGACAATAGTTGACTAAAAATGTTTTTAGTGCACTGAAAAAAAGTTCAACTGAATTTCAGGAAGATTTATATTTACCAACTGGAAACACAGTAGCTAAAACATTATATATTGATTTGGAGTGTTTTAAAATTAGCTTGGGTGCTCTCTATGAAGGTTTTCTCTGTATTTGGTCAGATCTCATCTGTCAAAGTGCCTATCTCCTGGCTTATGCATATGTGGCTGTCACAAGTAAAAGCCCATATTCTTAAGGGGAGTCTTGACATCTCCTTAAAAGTATATTTAATGGGCTGTGGAAGGGGGGTGATCAGGGAAAAAGAGCAGGGGCACATTGGGTTGGAACAGAAATAGAGTTCAGAGGCAGGCAGGTGATGGGGATGCGCAAGACACGGCACGTATGGGCCGGGGTGCTTGAAAGGCCAATCCATCACCTTCAACAATACGAAGACCTTTTAGTAAGTGATTAGATTACAGTGTAAGAAGCAGGCCAGTCTTATCCATAGGGAATTACGAACTAAGGATAAGAAACACATGGTCCTAGGCCCTGTGTATTTGTAATCTAAATGGGGAGTAAAGAAACTGTCAGGAGAGGAGGATGGCTATACTTGCACAGAGAACTTAACAGTTTTCTATTATTAGGATCCTGGAATTAAGGGAAGCTGTGAGCAGAAACACACAGAACATCAGGAAGCGTATTAGTAGGCTCTCCCTAAGTATTTATTTTAAGAGGGCAAAGTCAACTGCCAAGGTCCACTAATGGGTAAGAAGTGGGCAATGGTGGAGGCAAGTTAACAATAAACATCCTTGTAGGGCCTGGTTCAAGTCCCATCTCTTTGAAGAGCTCTGCCCATATTCTCAGGACCACAGTGCTCTCTATCCCCTCTGAATTTACTTTCTACTCATATACACTGGCTGCCTTAAACAGTTACCTGTAATTTCTTGTCTTTGCTCTCTAACTAGGAGATGGTAGAATTTCCCAAATGAACAGCAGAGATATAATTTATCTTGTATTTATGTGACCCCAAAATGTGCTAATGCACATGCTATCCTCAGTGCTTTTAGCACAGTAACTGCATTAAACACCTGGATGTGAGGGAGATCTGGCTTTGATTTTACTCCATCATGATGATCAATTATTAGCTCATTGGTCTGGATGGTAATCCTTGCTTCCTCATTTCTCCAAATGCATCTCTCCCAGAGCTGCACATGCTCCAGACACAGGGCCAGGTTTCATTTAAGAATATATGAGGTTTCATTTCCCTAGTAGTCTCCAGACAACACACACAACAAAAACAAAACAAAAACAACATGTGCCTAACTTTTTAAATGTGATTAACTCAACACAAAAGTCCAGATCTAAGAATGGTGTGGAAGACAGGAGAGGGCAAGGCACAGCAGGTGCTAATTTGATAGTTTTCCCCATACTTTAGGGGTCCTAGTATCTCAGCACGGACCAGGCATCAGTGAGTAAAGGCACTGTGACGCAACGGGCAGGTGGGCAGGTGTAAATCCATAACGAAAGGCAAAGGCAGGAGACAAGACCCAGAGACTAGTCACTTGGAGGTCCCTCTGGAAGTTTAAGAAGCAAAGTAATTCAGTAAAACTGTGGCAGCTGGGTACCATAGAAAAGATACCACCTCTCAGCGATAGCATAACTCCACACATTTCAGTTCACTATCTCAAAACACAGTGAAATGATTAAGCTATTGATCATTTGTGTGTCTTTTTAAGTAGAAAACTGTGTAAGACAAAGTGAGACATCAGAGATATATTATGCAGTTAATAAAGACTGATACTTGATGATAAAGTACATAAGAATATTGAAACTGTAATAACATAAAAAAAGTTACTCAAATTGGTCTAGTCCCTAAACAGAATCATTTAGTGCTCTGTGAGATAAATCACAAGATAAATACCAACAGCACTGTTTTGGCACGGAGGACACAGGTGAAATGACAGTAACATGAGATGCTTTCATTCTTACAAAACATAAGAGAAAAACTACAATGTAGTAGTGTTGCCTACATAGAATTGCCTTGTCTTAATTTCAAATTAAGACCATAAAGGACTTTTTAAAATACTTCCTGTTGTTATTTTTTGTCATTTTATAGAATGACTCTGCTGTGATACAACTGTTGCTTTGAAATAAAAAGTTCATGACCCAAACATGACACAGTGACACAGTCAGGCTACAAAGAGATTTAGACTATATAGAGAAAAATCCTTCAATTTTATTTTGTAGGTCTGCGATATTCATGAGCTATGAACTTCTGGTGCTATGAAATAGTGTTAAGTATAAAAACCCTACAGTCTTCACCAGAAGCCTTAAAGAATTTTAAATATCTGTGTAAGGCAGGAAGAGCAGTTGAGCTGAGTAGGGATGAGTAGAAACGCATTCTGGTGATAAGTCAGGTATATTCGTAGACAGTCACGGGTAAAAACGGTTTAAAGGTTCTTGTTATAACAAACAGGATTTAAACAAACTTTTAAGCTGTGTTTGCCCTTGTTACAGAAGGAAAGCTTTAAGGATGTTCTTGCACTGGTTAGTCTGGGTGCCCTCACCATCTTCCACATTCAAATTTGTACTCTGCTTACACTGTAGAGCAGGAGATATACAACCTGTTTAATGTGAAAATTTTTCCATTATACTGCACAGTAAAATACACTTATCAGAACTGAAAGCTTATGCCCAATGAAAAGCAGTAATTCAGGCTGTAGCATGGGCTCAGAGAAGTAAATGAGAAGTAGACTAGAATGTCTGTTTATAGGAGATAACTTTCAGGTGGTATGAGGATTAATTTTTGTTAACTTGATTTAACTAGATTCCAATGAATTGATTTTGGGGCCTCTATGAATGTCTCTGGAATCCCTTTAGGAAACAATGAAATGAAGCAAGAGAAACAGAGACATTAATGTTTTGTTTTTTTTTTTTTTTGAAAAGTGAACACATATTCAGTAACATAAAAAGAAGTAACCATGTAAAATCCAAGAGGCAGTACCAGACTTAAAGTTATAAGTAATAATGTAGTAACTTTATCTAAATATGTAGGTTAAAAAAATAAAACAACCTTTATCATTTTAAACCTCTCAAAGCCTTAGAAAATGAGGGAATAAGTCAGCTTATAAAACTAAATTCTCTTTCAAAGTCCCATCACAATGATTCCCAGGTCTTAGACATGCAATCAGGCCATCAGTCTCTCTGTTGAGCAACACTCATGCCTAAATCCATGTTTATTTGTCTATAGTCCATGGAAGCTCCCAGTAGCCTGCTCTTAATCAGGCAGATAAAGTTTTCATCTTCTGAAAACCTCAGAACTCTAGGAAGCAATTATATTAAACCAGCTGTGAATGGAAAACTGAAAGCAAGGTTGCAGTTATCATCATTTATTTAGTGCAAATTTTACTGTTTTCTAAATATCTGATTATGCACTCACATGGTTCAAGAAGTACAAAAGGGCATATAGTGAAAATGTGCAGCATTTATTTTTAATTTTTATTTTATTGCCCTATCATGGTATCATTGGTGAGTGTTAACTTGGTCAACTTCCAGTTAGAATTTGACATTTTGCTTACACAGAATTTCTTGTAATAATTAAAATTTAAGAAAGACATTTGTCATTTAAGATTGACAGAAATGTAGATGAAATATAAGGAAGAAGCCAATGAATTTAAAGAAGTTTCTTATAAGGATATGTTCTAGGGCAGGTGTCATTCTGAAAGGACAGCAATGTATTAAGGAACTGACAGGTGTTCAGAGAGAGTACGGACAGGACATTAGCAAAAGGAAGAATGAAAAGAAAGGAGTCAGCACTGAATTCAGGTAGGTTTAGGGGAATGAAGAAATAAGGTATGACACTGAAGAACCAAAAAATGGAGAAGTTTAAATACTGTACTTCTGTAGAAAATATACTGGGAGGTTCTGAGAGTTACTCTAATGAAACATGACTAGAATCAGGACATAAGGTAACAAACAATTTGTCTAAAACTGTATATAGTACTCAACTGACTGGGTAAAATGACTACTGTACAATTGCTTTGCATGGTACTGTGAGACTTTAAAAGTGACCATACAAGCTGAAACCATATAAAGTAATAATAGTAATCAATGGGAAAAACTATAGTTGTTTCGTGATCTTTAAATTTTGTCAAAGCATTAAAAATCCTGCTACTGTCAGCTAAAAATAAATAGAAGATTTAAAAAAGGGTAAAAATAACTATCTAGCATACTGTAAAACTTAGAAACACTGATAATTAAGATACTTTATTTCTTTGTAAAAAATTATTAAGAGTAGTTTAAACTGTGCAGACAAGCGCTATTCAAACTTTTTACATGGCTCAAACATATATGGTTCAAGAAAATCTTTCCTTATCCAGACTCATCAAGAAAAAGGGAGAGAGGACCCAAATAAACAGAATCAGAACTGAAAGAGGGGAAATCACAACTGATACCTCAGAAATACAAAAGATTGTAAGAAATTACTACAAACAACTATATGACAAAAAATAGGACAATTTGGATGAAATGGACACATTTCTGGAAAGGTATAATCTACCAAAACTGAACCCAGAAGAAGCAGAAAGTCTGAATAGGCCAATAACAACTAGTGAAATTAAAGAAGTAATCCAAAATCTCCCAAAGCACAAAAGCCCTGGACCAGATGGCTACACAGGAGAATTTTACCAAACATTGAAAGAAGAACTAACTCCTATCCTCCTCAAACTATACCAAAAAATTCAGGAAGAGGGAAGACTCCCAAGCTCTTTCTATGAAGCCAATATTATTCTAATCCCAAAACCAGGGCAAGACACAACTAAGAAAGAAAGCTACAGGCCAATATCTCTGATAAACATAGATGCTAAAATTCTCAACAAAATATTGGCCAGTCGGATTCAGCAGTATATTACAAAGATTATACACCATGATCAAGTGGGCTTCATCCCAGGGATGCAAGGATGGTACAACATTGATAAATCAATAAATGTAATACACCACATCAACAAATTGAAAGATAAAAACCATATGATCATATCAATAGATGCTGAAAAAGCATTTGATAAAGTGCAGCAACCATTTATGATAAAAAACCCTCAGCAAAATGGGAATAGAGGGAGCATACCTCAACATCATAAAGGCCATCTATGAGAAACCTGAAGCTGACATCATACTTAATGGACAAAAACTGAAAGCTTTCCCCCTAAGATCAGGAACGAGACAAGGCTGTCCACTTTCTCCACTTCTATTCAACATTGTCTTGGAAGTTCTAGCTATAGTCATCAGGGAAGAAAAAGGAATCAAAGGTATCCAAATTGGAAAGGAGGAAGTCAAACTGTCATTATTTGCAGATGATATGATAGTGTACATACAAAACCCGATGGGCTCCACCAAAAACTTACTCAACCTAATAAGCAAATTTAGTAAAATAGCTGGGTATAAAGTCAATATCCAGAAACCAAAAGCATTTTTGTATACCAATAATGAAACGACAGAAATAGAAGCAAAAAAACAAACCCCATTTACCATAGCAACAAGAAAAATAAAGTACCTAGGAATCAACTTAACTAAGGAGGTCAAAGACCTGTACTCAGAAAACTACAGAACAATGAAGAAAGAAATCAAGAAGACACAAATAAATGGAAGCATATACCATATTCGTGGATGGGAAGAATTAACATCATTAAAATGTCCATACTACCCAAAGCAATCTACAGATTCAATGCAATCCCAATTAAAATACCAATGACAGACTTCACAGAAATAGAAAAAAAACTTCAAAAATTTATATGGAGCCAAAAACGCCCACGAATAGCCACCACAATCTTGAGAAAGAAGAACAAGGTAGGAGGAATCACAATCCCGGACTTCAAACAATACTACAAGGCTACTGTCATCAAAACAGCATGGTACTGG